>CM024583.1:23672500-23716653 GCA_014182395.1 Eucalyptus sp. ANBG9806169
CCATTCTCCACTTCATTTCGCCTTTAGTGATTTTGATTTGGCGAGTTGCCCGATCACTCGGCATTCGATGACTTGTTACTTTGTCATGCTCAGTGATTGTCCAGTGTCTTGGAGAACCAAGAAGCACATCACCGTTTCTTGATATTCTGCTGAAGTTGAATATCATGCTATGTGTTGTAAATCGGCGGCGCAGCGGAAGCGGATCGTGTATTTTGCAATTATGTCGGGAGCTATAGAAATCGATCGAAATAAAACGAGGAACGATAAAACAAGGACACCAGAAATTTACGTGGTTCGGTCCGAAAGTCGGAACCTACGTCCACGGGGAGAGCCAGCAAATCAATCCACTATAAATCGGAGAATTACAGGATTACAATCACACATGCACTCAAGTGTTTCCCAGCCCTACTGTACACCCAATACCCACGGTGTTTAACAACTCAACTCACTGGAATCAAATCCGCACAAACCTCTCTGAGCTCACTCCTCTCACTCTCTCTCGAGCTCCTTTCTCTCGCTCGGTTATATGCATCTCCCGACGTCTTCTCCTTTTATTGAGTCGTGCAGAATAACCGGACAAAAATGAAAGTAAATGGCCTCATTAAATGCAGCGCAGGCGCCCACAAGACAAGTCCACAGTCGGCACCGAACGCCCACCATATTTGTAGGCATGCATGCAGATCGTGCATGTGCATGGGCACGCATTTAATGAGGCGGAAGAGATGAGGAATAATAGTCAAGAAACGTGTGCCTTTGATCCGCGAAAACAGGTGGGCTGCAGTCTTCAAATTCTTGTTCCCGGTGGAAGATAACGTAAAGAAGTCTTCTTCATGATCTTCTTCATTAATAATATTTTAATGAGAGCCCACATTCTTTGAATAAAGAAAGGGAGAGAGATTCGCGCCGCATTGCTTCTGCCTTCTTTCTTTCTATCATTAAAATAATAGAACCCCATTCTCTATTAAAATAATGGAGAAGCCTTCATGCATCTTTCTTTGGCTTCTTCCTTCTACGAATGGAGATAGGAACAACATTTGAAGACATCACAAAGTCTCCCTTGAACTTTGTTTAATCGGCCAGACTTATGGGTATTAATCTAACGGGCTCAAACTTGAGACACAATATAACACTATGGCAACTACCACTAGTGAATTGATTTGGTTACACACTTACTTGCCTCCCCTAGATTATTGGACGACAAACCGATGGGTCTTTATTGAGATAGCTATGCCGCCTCACACATTGCAGCAAACCCGGTATTTCACAATTGAACAACGCATATTGGGATTGATGGCCACTTTGTTCTAGAGAACACAGTCCAGGGCCATTAAAATTGAGCACGTACCCACTAGACTTTAATTGGCAAACATTTTTACCAAGACATTGAGTCAAGATTGGTATAGATTTCTCGTTAGCCCGTTGGGCATATGTGACCTCCATGCACCTACTTGAGAGGGAGTATTAGAGAAGATTTGCTAAAAGTTTTCTTTCCTATTTGTTTAATATTTGATATATCAAACATCATTAGTTAGGATTTATTAGTTAGCGTAATATTTGATATATTTCCTATAATTAGTTAAGAGACATTTAGTAGATTTTCCCTTTTCCTTTTTTCTCTTATTGATAGATTTAATAATGAAATTGTTGATTGATCTCGAACCATGCATCTAACATTTTTGGAGCATTAAATTTGGTGGATTCCACGTGAGGTTGACGAAGATCACCAAGATGTACTATTAGGTGAACATAGTACGGCGGTTTGCGTGCATGCAATAACCTCTCTAACAAGGGAGCGAAATCTAAGAAACTAACCATCTTGTAATCGCTCTCGATGGCGACCAGCTCATACAACACTAGCATCGGCAGCTGATTCTCCAGCATGAGCATGTCTCGTCTTATGTACGGCTTTAAGTATGCCAGCCTGGAGGTGCTGAAGATGGGGTCGTTGGGCGAGTAGCCATGCTTCTCCTCTATCGCGGTTCTCATGATCTCGAGCATGAAGCAACCGTCCATCATCATCAGCTCCAGGAACCGGCCTCCTCCGCCCTCCTTCCACTTCAGGTCTAGCGTGTCGCACATCTCCTCAAGGTCCTGCGCCACCTTTCTCAAGGAGCTAAGGAAGCGCTTGAGGGTCTTCCCCGACCGCTCGAGGAAGTGGAGGAGCACGCGGTGCTTGTGTTCCTCCATTTGGCCGAGGTGGACCTCACCATAGTGGTAGGGGCCGAAAGAGACAACCTGCGGCTGGTAGGCCTTCAAGTTGAGGTTGGAGATGAAGGCGGGGACCCTGTAGATGGACGGATTCTTCCAGTACTGTTGCCTGTCGGCGGGCACGCTCTTGAGGCTCTTGTCGACGTGGACCATCCACTTGGTCTCGTCCGGGTGCAGCGGGGGTGGCAAGGGTAACATGATTCGGCATGTTTCATCTCCACAAGTTTCTGTTCTGGGACTGAGGAGAGGGGTATTCATGGGGAGAGAAGGGAAAGGGGGAGGGAGTGGGGAGAATGGGAAGAGTGTATGAAGTTTGTGGTTGTCCAACAGACCATGTATATATAAGTCGCTTTTGGTGCACGCGGGAAAGACAAAACCAGTTTAAGCATGTCCCGTAAAAGCCGGAGGAAATGAATTGCATGCACGTAAAGCACAAGGTTGACGAATCTCACAAGGTGTCTGCCTAATTTAAAAGGCCCGTTGGAATTGAGTACATGTAATGCCAATTGAGGCATAAACTTCGTATATTTGATATTTGTTGTGGCATTTGATAATAATTTGTACCTCCCATGTTTGGGACATGCCAAATTTCTTATTTGAGATGTCATTTTTAGTACTTGATGTCCTTCTTATATATATATGTCACTTGTGGAGAAAAAAATTTCATAATGAGTAAAATGTTCTAGTGATATCCGTGAATGGTTAGCTCATGACAATTATATAACTTCTCATATATTTAACTTCAAATGACACATAAGATAAGTTGTAAGCATCTTGTGTGAAATTTAAAAATCAAATTAATTTAAAAAAGAAGAAGATATCTTAGAACTCAAATCAAAGTTAAGTTTCTACATGAAACTAAATATTAGTGTGGGTTTTATTTTTTTATTTCTTTAATTTTAGATCACTTAAGCATAATTAACTGCGAGTATTTTAAGCTCTTTTAAATGATATCTCGAGTTTGAACTAGTGTGTGAGACCTGATCTAAATTGGATGAGATGGACCATAATTCTTAACTGAATACCTATTGGAGCCATGTCCTAGGAGTTCGAACAAGATAAGGATGTTACTTTACTTTATTTATCTTCTTTGGAGCAGTGGCAATTGTGTAAGTATCCAAGACTGATCAACAAAGAGATTGATTTCTCTTAAGGCCGTACAAGTGGCGGCACCGTTGGTTGGCCGTATAAAGAAAAGGGTTTAAATTTTTTCATGATCTTAAGATGCAGAAAAGAAATAGAAAAAGTCTTCCGTTCGAGGACGAACAACTAAGAAAGAAAGAGGGATCGAGTTATGTTATTCATGAACGTTGTGGGCTCGTGTGTGATGTAGGTATGAAAAATATTTGAGTTTGTAAGCGATTGTTACTCTATAATTTTTAGATTAGTCACAAGACTAATATTTGCTCTTGACTCTCCCAGTGGAGCAAATATCGATACTCATATTGAACCACATAAATATCTAGTGTTTCTTTATTATTCTTCGTTTATTTATCTAGTGATTTCGTGTTGATTTGATTGTAAGATTTAGCGAGTTTTCGCTTTAATTTTACAACAAGCTTCAATTGATAAGTTTTTGGATATATTCACAAAAATCTCGTAAAAAATGTTGACTTAATCGAAGGTGACTAATTCAAACCAATCAAATTAATGTGGGAAGAGTGTTTGGGAGGTGCCCAAGTGAGGAGTGTCCGCTTCTTTGTGCACCAGGTAAAGACAAAAAGTGTTTAGGTATGTGCCATGAAAAAGGTGGGAATTGAATTGCATGGTTGCCATCCACATATTGAATTGAGTGCATTTAAGGTGTTTTGGTATGGGCTTCACGAGTTTCACGTGATGATAGATATATAAGTTTTACTTTTGGGATAATCCAAATTTCTTACTTTTTTTTTTTGTCAGTCCTACTCTATTCCTATTCTACACTCACTTTCAGACTTTTACCCCCGCTCTTGCAGGGCGTGGGAGTCAAAACCCACTCTTGAGACTTACGCGTCCTCACCCTATCCCCCCTGCGAGAAGGTGGAGATTTGAACCCCTCACCTCCCCCTTCCATGTTGGAAGGGTGGCCACTAGGAATTTCTTACTTGAGATCTCCTTTTTAATACCCAACGCCCTTCTTCTGTATATACATCTCATATAGCAAAAAAAATAAAAATAAAAATAATATTTCACAAAGAGTGATTTTCCAATAATATATATATGCTCAGTGAACTCATGACAATCAGAGAATTTCTCATAAATTGATTTCTGGTGTTACACAAGACAAGTTATACTCATCTTGTGTCAAATTCAAAAGCTTTTATCAGCTTCATATGGAGAAAATTTGATTCTAGCAAAAAGATATATTAAAACTCAAATCAAAATCAAACTAGTATGACGGAGTCAATTTTATAAGTTGAAGTAAATATTTGTGCTGTCGGGGAGAGAATCACCATTGAAGGAAGACATCTGAATGAACATCGAAACCTCCCTTTTTAATTCCACAACATTCTAAAATGCCTAAGAAAATTCAGATTTTTCTCGCTAATTCAAAACCAGAACAAGCAAAACCCCTATAGTAAGAAACTCAAGATGACTATCCCCAAAAAGAAAAAAGAAAAAGAAACTCTACAAGGCACAAAAAGAAAGCAAATCCAATTCACAATTGGGCAAGGCCATCGTGAGCTTGCAATGGCTGGTGGTGGGGGCTCTGTGGACATGGCCATTAACACCACCTAATATTTTCTGATACCTAACAAGCCTATCTTTATATGCTCTTAATTGCCTCAACCGCCCTAGCTAGCTTTTATTAAATCTTAAATTGGGTTGGGTCACCTTTCGATTCATTACTAGATTTTTCTATTCAACTTGTTATCTACTTAATGAGAGGGAAGTGGTCCTAGTCCAAATTCTGAAATTAATAAGACATATTTAGAGATAATGAAGTATGACAACTTTTAAATTTTTCTTGAAAATACTTTTTCTCCATTTTCTTTTCTTCTTTTAATTTTTGCATTTGTTTCAATAAATCTCTCTCTCTCTCCCCCCCATATCCGCAGTACTTCTTTATGTTCTTTACTGTCACCTTTTATTCCCATATATAAAAAGATCAAAGGAAGTGTGAACTCAAAAGATCACATCGAATTTGCGCACATATAACAGAATATCTGCATTGAATTGGACTTAGAATGATGTCTCTCATCCATATGTTACATGTCAATGGCATGTACTTATAATATCAATGAAATAGAGCTTACGGAACACTTTGATATAAATGAGAAAACAAATTTTAAAGTGTCCCTATTTAATCGAACATAATTTTTACATATCAAACATTATAAAATCCTTTAATTTCATTCATAATGATACTGCTTGGTAGGATATAATTAGATTGGATCAGCGGAAACATCATAATCACTCTTGTGGGAAGGCTTTGGCGTGTTTTACCATTCTGAGGAGCAGTTCAGTCTCAATCATACAGGTGATGATCGTACCCTTCTATAGCTGGCAGATTATGAAGTCCTTAATTCCAACTACTGGAAATTGACATGTGGGTCATTGCAATACTGAGCACAGGATGAGCTCATCTAATAATTGTTGTCTTATGTCATGCTTCCATTTTCTTGGGGCTTATGATAGCTGAATGATGTTCCTAGCAATGAATAATGAAATTCAAGGTTAGTTTTGGGTTTAGAGGAAGTGACAATCTCATAATTTTTTGAAGACGTTCACTACAAGTGTTGAAAATTCGATGTGGCAGGACACTTATGATGAAAATTTTTAAAATGTTTATGACACTCAAGCTGTGACATCCTAGATTTTTCACTTCTGCTTTTAATTAAATTAATCAGGCATTTCATTAACGCGCCTATAGGGTTGTTTTCAGAACTGATCACTCTTCAAATAACTAGACTATCTGGGGAAGCCATTAAGGATTTTAAGGCAAATAGACTTGAGGATTCGACTAGAAATTGACTGCTCGACCGTGTTCATCTGTCGAGATTATTACGGCACAAATGTATATTGATTAGAGATCAGAGATAGGTCGGTTTGACTGAGATGAGTGGTTAAATGTAGGTGATCCCACTAAATTGCAAAATTCTCATTAATCGGCATTAGATTGATTTTTTTTTTTTTTATCGTTTTGGTACTCTGTGTCTATATTTGAAACCTCGAGATTTCACGACCACCGAAAGTCGCCAATGTGTCAAAGGGGTTCATTGTGGCTCGAAGAAAATTGACCACGTGTCATTTGCACCAAAAAGTTTTGAAAGCTACCTAGTAGCTTAGGTCACACTAAAAACGCGCCGAATTGAAATTAACTGTGAATTTGAATCTGATTTCAGAAATTGAAGGTTCTTTCATGTCACAATAAATTCTAAGAACGTCGACTCAGTCTTAAAAGATTTTTCTGCAACCCGAGGCTTTTTGGGAAAAAGTTGTCCTAGGGCCTTTTTTGTTCAAAAAATGCAGGGGATCGTTTTTTATTGCGAAATTGGGAAGCAAGTGGGATCAATTGGTGAGGAAAAATATTGATTTGATCATTGAGGTGCTAATTGAAATTATGAGGGCCAAATTGGATTGAATTGAGAAGTAATTAGTGCCCATCTGATTGCCAAAACCCATGAAATTCGTATGTCTCCCACCCCCACAACTTTTGGACCATTTCAAACTTCTAGATGGGGAGCATGGGTGGCTAGATTGTGGCCAAGGAAGCCAGACATGGCTGTGGTTGAGTCAATGGGATAATTTGATGGAAAAACAAGCTAAGTGGCCCCCCTCTTGCAGCAGCCTCCTTATTTCTCAATCTCCTTGCTTTCTCTATTGTTGAGGGTACTTAGAAGCATGAGAAAACCATAGAAGTAAGCCCCCTTGTTGTTCGACTGAGTCGCACGCCCACCGGACCGTTTTCCTCCTCTGTTTACCTTTATTCCAATTTCTGCTCCATTTAACCTTTCACCAAAGATCTGAGTTGAAAGTGGTATTCCCGGAAAAATTAGCAAACAATCCACCCATCACCGTGACAAGCACATCCAGATCGTTCCAAAGATCCTGACCTTGCCCCGAATGGAGCCACCGGTCGTCCTGTACGGTCGCCGCAAGCCACCGGTCGCCAGTCCATTGGTCCGCCCGCCGGTCCACTCGTTTCGTGTTTTTCCTCATTTTTCTCCCATCCTAGCCCTTCTTTTGCCTATCCCAACCTCCAACAAGATCCCTTAGACCCCCCCGGGAGCCACTGGTTGCCGAACTAGCAAGGAGTCTAGGACTTCGTTGCCCGTCATCCGCCTCTGTCCATGCGTCCAGGAGGATGTCCAGCTGCCGTGACTGGCTGTGGAAGCTTGCCGGAGCCACCGTTCAGCCCACCGAGTGCCCGTGCAACCTTCCCCGAGACTTGCCGCCCCTTTCAGCCTTGGTTTCTCTCTTTTGCAATTCAAAATAGAGGCAAAATGCAATGGGTTTGCGGTAGCTTTATGGCTTGTTTTGAGGTGGTTCTAAGCCCCGAAACCTAGGCCCGCTTTGGAGAGAATCGTCCCCCGTCGCGTCCCCATCGAATTGAATAGAGCAGCTCGATAAATAAGTGATTTTAACTCACTAATCCTCACTTAGTAGACTAATTGTGCTTAGGGGTTGATTAGATTAATTAAGCATGGTTTAGGTGGATAGATTAGAAATAATTAGTTAATTTAATTATCTGCCAATGCATGTTAGGTGCTTAGTTAGTGTATGTAGTGAGTAGACACGTGGTATTATTTATTGAACGAACCTTGAAATTTTTCTGGATCCGTTTTGGCGTCCAATTAGGCATTATGGGCCTAAATTGGATTTATTGGCATTTATTTAATATTTTCCGTAATTATTTAATTATTTAATTAATTAGAAATTCAATCGGGATTGTCGGTGACTAGAATTTTATGCTGAGTTCGGTGGTGCTTTCTGTTTATTTAATTGAGCACTGGTTTGTGAAAATTGAGTGAATTGATGATTATGAGGATTTATCCAAAAAATTGATTAATGTGGGTATAAATCTAAAATTTGCCGAGTGGGGCCATGATGCCACTAAATCTATAAAATCGCTGAGTGGGGCCATGATTACCTCCCAATCTAAGAAAATTGCCAGGTTGGGCCGTGATTATCACTAAACCTAGAAAATTGCCAGGTGGGGACGTGATGATCACAAAATATAGAAAATTTGCCAGTGGGGCCGTGACTACCACTTAATCTAAGTTGTGCCCGTTAGGCCGTGGCTAAGAGTTGAGAATGAATAATCGAGGTGACCGGGTGGTAATCTCAATGACATGTAATCAACTAAGTCGATTGATCGATGAGTCGATCTAATTGGTTGGATGATGTGATGGTCAGTATTTATAAATTGAACTGACTTACAGGAAGGAACTGAGGCCAAAATAAGTCCTCTAACGCCTGATTATGCTTAGGCAGCCCTTAGGGTATAATTTTCTTTTTAATCGAGTCTTAGGGGTTTGAACTTGCTGAGACGTAGTCTCACCCCATTGTGGGATAACATTTCCAGGTCCCTAAGTGATGGTCGTGGAGAGCTGGAAGTCCCGGAGTTTGGGAAGGTGGAAGAAGCATAATTGGTGAACCTGTATGACTAGTTAGTCATAGGACAGTTCCTTTTGATGAGCTGAGATTTTTGTAACCAGTCTAGTTTTGTGTATAAACCCAATTGATTATAAAAAACTTGTTGTGGTTTGAAATTCTATGACCCTACTTTCCTATCCCATTGTTTTATTGTCTGTGGATTTTTATATCCATTTCTGCATGCGTGTATTAAATAGAATGGGTCAACGATGTGTCCTGGGACATCGCTATTATATTGACTAAGAAGGGATGGGCATGTGCTCAGAGTATTGGGGCGTGACATCCTAGTTTAATGGTATCAGAGCGTGGTCGTGAGAAATTGGAGTGATAAGGTGCGATGAATATGGGATAGTAAGTAGGAAGACCTTTAAATACATGACTGGTGCATGTCAATGGTAGTTGACTGGTAAAATTGTTTGCCGTGTGTGTATCATTCATATTCTAATCTAGTGTGGATTTGGAAGACAGGTTTCAGTATAAAGACTGAGCCACGAACGAGCAGGAGCAGAGAACTCCGAGTAAACAAATAGTTAGGCCTACAGCTTGGGTTAGGACGTCGACTAGGGTCGATACTCGAGAAGGCCATGGTAAAGCGCTAGCACAGGCTAGTGCTAGTGGTGAAGCACCACCTTCTATTAGTGCTAGGGTAGGAGCCCCTGGTGATCCCAGAATCGAAGGGATTATGCGGGTGCTAGAGTTTATAGGTAACTGAATGGATCAGCAAGCTCAGAATCAAGCCGCCGCTACTGCTGTTGTTGCCACCACTGCTGAGGATGCCGCTACTGCTGCACCTGTCGTTGCCCCTGCTGAAGTTCCACTTGGGAATGTGACTACCGAGAGGCCGATTCACAAGTTAGTGGAACAATTCTTAAAGTTGAACCCTCCGAGGTTCATTGGTGAAGGAGATCTCGAGGTTGCATCCCTTTGGATTCAGGACCTTGAGAAAGCATTTGCACTTCTGATGTGCAACGAAGAGGAGAAGGTGATATTGGCTATGTACCAACTTCAAGGCAATGCAAACGTTTGGTGGAGAGCCGCCAAGGACATGGTATTCCCGGAAGGTGTGGTCCAGGTGTGGGACACCTTCCTCAGAGCATTTAATGATCAGTACTTCTCGGGTACTGCTTAGGAACAAAAGATGGAGGAGTTCCAACGTCTTTGCCAAGGGAGCATGACTGTTGACCAATATGGGGTTAAGTTCGTGGAACTTTCCTAGTATGCTTCGAGATTGATAGAAGACCCTAAAGAGAAAGCCCAAAGATTCAGAAATGGTCTTCATTCTGAGTTAAAACAAACCCTGTTGTCGATGGATTTGACTGATTATCGAGAAGTCTATCGTTAAGCTCAAATGATAGAAAGAGGATTCAACGAGTGAGCTGCCTCGTCTGGGCCGAGGTTTAGCTTCCACAAAGAAGGAATCCGTCAGGGAAAGAAACCCATGACAGGAGGTAGATTCAAGATCCCACCTAATAAGAAAGGTGGAGTAGGCAAGTCTGGGTCTAACCAGAATGGTGTATGTTGTTGGAGAAAACTTCCTTATGTGTTTTGAAGTTAACAAAACATTTCCATTAGTCTAATCTAAAGACTTGCAGACTCTTCCGTCAAAGTCTGAAGACCGTCAGATTCAAGTTTTAAAGTCTGCCCTTATTGACAGTTACTAGACTGACGAAGAAGACTTATCCATAATTAAGTATTTATTTAAGGATCTGATTCGAGAGGCTAAAGAAGTTTCTCATGGCTGGAGATAGCATCTCGAGATCTTTTATTAGTTTTGAATTTGATACGAGTAAATTGGATTCGTTGATTGGTAAGGTATACTTGGAAGGTTCTACTTATGGAAACCTAGATCCTGATTGTATGGGCGAGCATGATTGATGGCCTATCATCACATTCCTTAAGTAACTTGAGATCTCCCTAATTGATTATGTCCAATGGGTAAAATGGAAGAACTCCTTTGGAAAGTGCCAACGGACATGAAGGCGTGAAGGAGTATATAAGGAATAAGCTCTAGTTATTCGAGTGTGTGCATGATAGAGAAATTCCAAAGTCTGAAGCTCGTTTTTTGTTGATTCAATTGTTGAGCGAGAGATTTGTACTCAAAAGAGAGTTTAAATACTTGTGAGACCTTGAGAAAGTGTAGCAAAGTCTCTACACTGTGAATCAAGGACATGATACCGTAACGACTCTTTTGATTCATAGTGAAATCCAACCGGTGGGCTGTCAGTGCGGGAGAGTGGACATAGGCTTGGATTAAGCCAAACCACTATAAACTCTATGTTTATTTTCTCTTATCCCTGAACTTCTTATTTATGCTTACTTATTGTTCATTCATTTAAAAGTTGAATTCTGTCTTATTGCCAACATCTACTGAAACCAAAAATATCTTTTAAGTCCTGCGAAAATTCTTATATACACCTATGCACCCCCCCTCTAGGTGTATTCACTAGCCCCTTTCAATTGGTATCAGAGCCTGTGTGCTTATTTATTGAAGTGTTTTACTTCTTAAGCTAAAGATCTATGGCTAGTATTTTGGCTCTAGGACTAGTTGAAGGTTAAAGCAACACCGGACCTCGTTACTTTGATGGGAAGGAATACAACGTATGGAAGAACAAGATGAAAGCTTTCTTAAGATCGAAAGATCCCCTTGAATGGGATGTGGTGGAAAAATGAGTTATTCCTACAATAACATCAACTTCAGAAAGAGAGAAGGAAGTGACAGATGTTAGAGAGATGGTACAAGAAGTGATAACCAAGAGACAACCTCTTGACGCAAAAGCTATTTATTCTTTATACTGTGCCTTATCTCCTACTGAGTATAACAGAATTTCATCATGTGAAACAGCAAAAGAAGTCTGGAACAGGTTGCATGTTACCTATGAAGGAACCGATCGAGTCAAAGAAACCAAGATCAACATTCTTCTTGGGCAATATGAAGCTTTCAAAATGAAGCTAGGAGAAATTATCACTGATATGTTTAGCCGTTTTACAGAGATTGTAAATGGTTTTGCATATCATGGTCAACCAATCTCAGGGTAAATGAAAGTCAGCAAGTTGCTGCGAGAATTTTCTAAAGACTGGAATCATATCAAGACTTCCATTAGAGAAACACAAAGGATCGCACATTTATCTGTCGACAAAGTAGTGAGCACACTTCAATCTTATGAAGTGGAGCAAATCGATGAAGAAGAAGGTCCTAAAGGTAAGAAGTCAATTGCTTTAAAGTCTAATGATGATTCTGATGTTACAGATTCAGAAAATGATCTGGATGATGAAGAATTAGCACTCATGATAAGGAAGTTCAGAAAGTTAAATAGAAAAGGAAGAAAATACAACCGGAGAAAGCAAAATACTCAAAGATCTCAGAATAAAGCAACTGAAGAGAATGAGTTCAATAAAAATGTGATTTGCTTCGAATGCAAGAAGAAAGGACACATAAAATCCAACCGTCCTCTATTGAAGAAAAGAAAGGAAATACAAAGAAATTCAAGAAAGCTCTCAAAATAGAGACTTGGAGTGACACAGAATGTAAAGAGAGTAATGAAGAATATGCCAACATTTGTCTGATAGCAAATTCAGAATCATACTCAGATTCTGAAACAGACTCAAACTAAGATTAAGATAAGGAAATTGAGGTAAGTAACTTTAAAATTCCTATTAAAGTTTCAAAGTATATTGATGAACTCTGTCTTAGCCTTAAGGTATCTCTTAAAAGAATTTCTGAACTAAAAATGAAAATTCTATACCGAGGCAATAGGAAATTTCTTGGAAAGAAAGATTTGAAAATCTGAACAACAATTTTAAATTTTCAAAAGAAAATGAAGATTTTCTTTCAAAAGAAAACATTCTCTTGAAAGAAGACATTTCAAATATCTCAAAAAATAAAAATTCAAATGGGTCCTGAAAGGCTTGATAAAATTCTTTCAATTCAAAGACCTTACTTTTATAAATCAGGTTTGGGAATGACACCGGAAATTGTTACTTTAATTGATTTCCCAAAAGTAAAGGAAAGAATCAAACAAAAACCTACTAAAACTTTTACAGAAATCATTTTCAAAAAGTTTTTGTAAAACCCGTTGGTCGAAGTGCTCTTAAATGTTCAAAGTGTAACAGCTCGGAACATTTTGAAAAGATTGTCCTAAAATTTGGAAACGTGTTAAGAGAAACTGGGCAAAGACTATTTTTGGAACTAACTCCCCTGGACCCAAGAAAATGTGGGTACTAAAGAGAACTTGAAATTCTTTCATAATTGCAGGTCACTATCAAGAAAAAGATCAAATGGTATTTGGATAGTGGCTGTTCGAGACATATGACAAGAGATTCAAATTGCTTCATAAAGCTTACCCAAATAAATGGTGGAAAATTTTCTTTTGGTGGAAATGGCAAAGGAAGAATTATTAGATGTGGAACTATCAAGATTGGGAGTCTCACAATCAATAATGTTTCTTTGGTGGAAGGCTTAAACTATAATCTTCTCAGTATAAGCAAATTGTGTGACATTGGATTCAAAATCAATTTTCAAGAAGGCATATGTTTTGGAACTAGTAAGGATTTGTCTCAATCCTTTACTGGACGAAGACATGGAAACATCTATCTGTTGGATATTAAATCGGAAAGCTCTCAGTGTCTAATTTCTATTCAAGATGAAGAAAATCTTTGGCATAGAAAACTTGGCCATATCAATATGAAGCAGATAGCCAATTTTTTTTTCCAAAAAGCTTGTTCGTGGACTGCCCAACCTAAGATTTCAAAAGTCAGAGTTATGCACACCTTGTGCTTTGGGAAAACAGGTAAGAAATTCCTTCAAACCTATAAATCAAGTTTCTACTAATTATGTTATGCAGCTTCTGCACATGGATCTCTTTGGACCAACCAGAACACAAAGTATTGGTGGGAAGAAATATTGCTTGGTAATCATAAATGACTATTCTCGCTTTACTTGGGTATTCTTTTTATCAAGTAAGTCTGAAGCTTTCTCTTATTTCTCAAAATTTGCTAAGAAAATTCAAAATGAGAAAGGATATATTATAACAAGCATTCGGACAGACCATAGAGGTGAGTTTTAGAATCAAGACTTTGCAAATTTTTGTGATGAATATGGTTTAAAGCATGTTTTTTCTTCGCCATATACTCCAGAACAAAATGGAGTTGTGGAAAGAAAGAATAGATCTTTACAAGAAATGGCAAGAATTCTCTTAATTGAAAGTAACATTTCTTCTCGTTTTTGGGCTGAAACAGTTTTCACAGCATGTTATATCATTAACAGAGTTTTCTTAAGGCCAATTTTGGAGAAAACTCCTTATGAGTTGTTCAAAGGAAAAAAAAGCCAATTGTTTCATATTTTCATGTGTTTGGCTACAATTGTTTTATTTTGAAAAATGCAAATGATCGCATTGGTAAGTTTGAAGAAAAATCAGACGAAGGAATCTTCCTTGGATATGCAACCACCAGCAAAGCCTATAGAGTATACAACAAGAAGACTCAATCTATGGAAGAATCAATAAATGTCAAATTTCAAGACTTTATACAAAATCAATTGGTTCAGACTCAACCTGAAGAATCTGAACCCGCTCCAGACTCTAAAAAGTCTAATTCCTCTGAAGTAGCTCAGACTACAGAAGGTCAACAACGACGAATTTTGAAGAATCAAATGAAGAAAAAGATGAGCATACTGTTAGACCAACTAGCAACTGGAAGCACAAGTCTAGTCATCTCAAAGAACTAATCATTGGTGACATCGATGAAGGGATACAAACAAGATTCAAAAGGCATGAAGAGTCTAGCGCTATGGCTCTTATTTCTGAAATAGAACCCAAAAGCATAGAAGAAGTCTTAACTAACGAAAGTTGGATTTAAGCTATACAAGATGAACTCAGGCAAGTCGGTGTTAACGATGTTTGGGAATTAACTCCTAAACCAAAAGGTAAATCTATTATTGGAGCTAAATGGGTTTTCAGGAACAAAATGGATGAAAAAGGAAAAGTCATAAGGAACAAAGCAAGACTCGTGGCCAAGGGATATACGCAAGAAGAAGGGATAGACTATGATGAAACTTATGCACCAGTGGTAAGGTTAGAAGCAATTCGTTTATTACTTACTTTTGCTTACTATAAAAATTTCAGGCTATTTCAAATAAACGTCAAAAGTGCATTCCTGAATGGATTCATTCAAGAGAAAGTTTATGTGAAACAATCTCCCAGTTTTGAAGACCCAAGGAAACCAGACTATGTATTCAGACTAAAAAAAAGCGCTATATAGATTAAAGCAAGCACCTCGAGCTTGGTATGAAAGGTTAAGTATGTTTTTAATTCAAAATGGCTTTGTAAAAGGTAAAGTAAACACCACTCTATTTATTAAAAGAGAAAATAAAATTTTCTACTTGTTCAAATTTATGTTGATAATATTGTTTCCGGATCTTCTAACAAAAATTTGTGTAAGAAATTCTTTAAGTCTATGCAGGATGAATTCGAGATGAGCATGGTGAATTATCTTTCTTTCTCAGACTACAAGTGAAACAATTGAAGGAAAGAATTTTCATTCATCAAGAAAAATATGCTAAAGAACTTGTTAAGAAATTCAGTTTAGAGAATTGCAAAAAGATTGATATACCAATTTCAAGTTCTTGGAAGCTAGACAAAGATGAAGGAGGAAAGAAAGTTGACCATAAGCTATACAGGAGTATCATTGGTTCACTTATTTATCTTACTACCTCTAAACTTGACATTTTGTTTAGTGCTTGCATTTGTGCCAGATTTCAATCAAATCCCAAAGAATTTCATCTAAGTGCTGCGAAACGCATCATCAAATATGTTGCAACAACCTCTACGTTAGGTCTATGGTATCCTAAAAAGGGAGACTTTACTCTTTTTGGATACTCAGACGTAGATCTAGCTGGATGCAGAGTTGATAGAAATAACACCTCAGGTACGTGTCAATTACTTGGAAACAGGAGAATATCTTGGTTCTCAAGGAAGCAAAGTACGGTTGCTCTCTCAACAGCAGAAGCAGAGTATGTGGCTCTTGGAAGTTGTTGTTCTCAAATCTTATGGATAAAACAGCAGTTAAGAGACTTTGGAATCAAAGACTCTTGCACTGAGATTAAATGTGACAACACAAGCGCGATTAATCTTACCAAGAATCCAATTCTTCATTCAAGAGCAAAGCATATAGAGATTCGACATCACTTTATAAGAGACCATGTCAAAATGGAGAAATTCTTATTCAATTCATTGACTTAAAGAATCAGCTGGCGGACATCTTTACAAAACCACTGGAGAAAAGTCAATTTGAGTCTATTCGACACAACCTTAATATTATAAAGTCTGAAGAAGCTCAGACTCAGGGATAAAAGCCAAAAGATATTCAAACTTAGAAGATCAAGGATCTCGACTGTAAGTTATTTCGATTTTAGAAATTTATCTTTCGTAAAGATACGTTTGTCTATTGATCCGTAATTGATTAATATTATCTTTCCAAGTTTTTGTATTTACAACAATCATTCCTTTTTGAAAAATAAGTTATCTTTTTGAACAATTATCTATTTTCAAAAAGGCAGTTATTTTTTAAAAGGCATTTTTTTTTATTTGTGACGATTCGTATACCCCGGTTCGATTGCTTTATATACTGTTCTTCTTCTTCTTTTTACTCACAAACCCTAAAAGCACATAACTCCACCTTCTTACTTTTTCTCCCTAGTTTAATCCTTAAAGTTTTCATCTTTCTTGCGAATCGAGTTTGGAAACTCTCAAAGAGTGTAAGAATGTCTTTCCAAAGAAAATCTTCAAGGATTGCAAGCAGGGGATCATAGCATATGAGCGAGGGTCCTACGCACTTTGACCTTACCGAGCAGGAAGATTCTCCAAGGCAATAGCAGAATCTACAACATTCTCAACCGCACCATTCTCCTCAGGCTAGACCACAGAATGTTCAGCAACAAACGGAGGAAGATGTTATCGAAGATGTTGAACTCGTAAGAACTCAAAAGCTTGCTTTTAACTTCAAACTTTATTCTGCCTTAAAGGATGGAGGCTCTCCAATGACCATTATTGACGAGTTTTTGAAAGAAAATGGGTACATAAATGAAACCCACTTTTTGCAAACGATGGAACGTTTGGGGATTGCTCCTGCTGGTTCCACAGATAGGGCCTTTGCAAATTTTCCAAGTGATCCACGTTTTGGAGGAGTTAGTCGGCCTGATGGAAATGATGATGAAAAGATGTTTACTCATTTGAAGCCTAGAATGGGTATTGCTGTGAACATTCGAGGAACACAATCAGATCTGTTTCGTTTTGAGGAACACAAGCAAACTTACTCTAAGTTGTTAAAGCAAGGGGTGATGAACCCAAGAAGTGTGGATTTTGATTTTCTTGACTCTTTGAATGTGAAGTTGCGGGAGAAATTTACTATACTTCAACTTGAACGCTTTTGCTCTGACTCTACTATAGCCCATCCAGAACTTTATGCTTATTTCTATTCCAATCTAAGTTTTTTGGATGCGAATAGATTCTCTTTCAGTGTTAGAGACTAGGATTATGTGGTTGACATGGACACTTTGGCTGATGTGATTGAAGTAGAGAGAGGGTTATTTCAATCAATTAGCGTGTCTATTGGTCGTGCAACAGTGGAGCTTGTTCGAGATGGAATGGCAGAAGGCCGAATTTCCTATTCGAGGAAGAATGCTTCGAATATCTTGCTTCACAAGATTGTGATCAACTGTCTTAGACTCAAATCCACGTCAAAGACTGACGTCTTTAATTTAGAAGCAAAGCCGATGTACGCTATCAATGCTGGTAAAAAGTTCTCTCTGCCACATACTATCATGCTTCACATGTATAGATCAATGGTGAAGGATAATGGTCAACTTCCCTATTTAGCACTTGTTACTCAGCTATTCATACACTTTAACATTCAGCCTCCAAGAATTCTGTGTGTTCGGACATGTGATCAAATGATGATAGGGCTGAAGATGGTTCCAAAGATGCGTCTGAAAGAGCTAAACAAGGCTCTAGAGAAATTCGAGCAGACTCCTGTCCAAACTCATCTAGACTCTGTGGTTGCAAAGTGGAAAGGCAAGGAGCCCATGACAGCTCCATCTAAAAGAAGAAGAGCGATCATCTTGCAGGATGAAGGAGATGATGATGATGATGTTACCATTTCCGCTCTTGCTTTAAGGAAGTTGCAACGTTCTGTTCCAGAGACAGAGAATAGGAGTGAAGAGAGGGAATCGATAAGGAAGGAAGCGGAGGAAAAAGGAGATGCAGAAGAAGAGCAACAAGGAGAACAAGACCATCCTGTCACTGAAGAAGAAACAGAACATGAAGAGTACTTCTCTCCACCTAAAGGCACTGAAATAGGGGGAATTGCTGAGAAAAGAGGTACTCATTCATGTTGGATAAATTCTCTTCAAGTATTTTGAAGTTGACAAAACATTTTCCTCAGTCTAGTCTGAAGACTTAAAGACTCTACTGTCAAAGTCTGAAGATCAAAGTATGAAGACTTACAGACTCTACTGACAAAGTCTAAAGCTAGCAAGACTCAAGTTTCAAAGTCTACCCTCACGGACAGTCTCCAGACCAACTTCTATTCTGATCTTATATAGTTTTTACTCTAACGGCTAGAGAATATCTTTCTACTGGATTTAGCACTTGAATATCTTATTTTCGTATTCGAATATGTATAGATTCTCTAAAGATTTCGCAACTTATATTTGGAAGGATCTACTTATGGAAACCAAGATCCTGATTGTATGGACGAGCAGGATTGATGGGCTATCAACACTTACCTTAAAGAGCTCGAGATCTCTCTAATTGATTCTGTCCAATGGGTTGATTGGAAGAACTTCTTTGGAAGGTGCCAACGGTAATGAAGGCATGAAGAAGTATATAAGAGAGATGCTCCGGTTGTTGAAGGGTGCCGGATAGAAGAATTCCAAAGTCTGAATCTCCTTTTCTATTTTGTGATCTTATTCTTTGAGCGTTATATGTAATCAAAAGAGATATCATATTGTGGTGAGACCTTGAGGAAGTGTAGTAGAGCTTCTACATTGTGGACTCAAGAGCGTGAGACTGTAATCACTCTTTTTGATTCTTAGTGAAATCCGCCGGAAGGGCTGTCAGGTGCGGAGAGTGGACGTAGGCTTAGTCTAAGCCGAACCACTATAAACTGGAGTCTTGATTCTCTATCCCTAATCCTTTTATCTTTCATAACTGTAATTTGCTGCGATTGTTGGTTTTAATTTTTTAATCTCTCATTCGGATTAAATTGTTAAAATCACTTTAATCACCTATTCCCCCCCTCTAGGTGCTAATTCTAGTCCTAACAATTGGTATAAGAGCTTGTGTACTTGTTCATAAGAAGTGTCTTTACTTCTGAGTAAAAGATCTATGGCTAGTATGTTGCCTACAGGGTTGGTTGAAGGTCAAAGCAATACCAGACCTCCATACTTTGATGGAATCATATGGAAAAATAAGATGAAGGCATTCCTAAGATCGAAAGATCCTTTGGAATGGGAAGTGGTTGATAAAGGAATCATTCCTGTTGCTGCATCAGAATCAGAGAGAGGAAAATAAGTTGTTGATCCCACTCTACTGACTCAAGAAGAAATCACCAAGAGACAGACTCTTGACGCCAAAGCTATTTACTCCTTATATTGTGCTTTATTGCCTACTGAGTATAACATAATATCTTCTTGTGATACAGCAAAAGAAGTCTGGGATAGGCTTCACATTACCTATGAAGGAACTAATCGTGTGAAAGAAACAAGGATCAATATTCTTTTGGGACAATATGAAGTCTTTAAGATGAGATCGGGAGAATCAATAAGCGACATGTTTAGTCGCTTACTGAAATTGTGAATGGTCTTGAATATCGGGGACATCCAATCTCAGGACATATGAAGGTCAACAAACTCCTACGAGGACTCTCTAAAGACTAGAATTACATAAAAACCTCAATAAGAGAGACGCTGAGGATTGCTCCACTCTCTGTAGACGAACTGTTGGGACTCTTCAATCTTATGAAGTGGAACAGACCAACGAAGAGGAAGATTCAAAAGGTAAGAAATCTATTGCCTTAAAGTCTAATGACTATTCTGATGCTACAGACTCTGAAGAAGATCTAGATGATGAAGAACTAGCACTCATGATAAAGAGATTCAGAAAGTTGAACAGAAAAGGAAGGAAATTAAATTGGAAGAAACAAAGCTCACAAAGGTTTCAAAACAAATCAACGAGAGGAAGATGATTCTAACAAAGAAGTGACTTGCTTTGAATGCAAGAAAAATGGACACATCGACCCAACTGTCCTCTCGTTAAAGAAGAGAAAAGGAAAGACCGAGAAATACAAGAAGGCACTCAAAGCGAGAGACTTGGAGTGATGCGAATGTGAAGAAAGTGATGACGATTATGCCAATATCTGTTTAATGGCAAAATCAAATTCAGACTCTGACCTTGATTCAGACACAGACTCAGACAGTGAACTCGAGGTTAGTAACCTAAAAATTCCTATCAAGGTTTCTAAATATATTGATGAACTTTGTCTTAATCTAAAAACCTCTCTCAAGAGGATCTCCGAATTAAAAAGGGAAAATTCTACATTGAAGCAACAGGAAAAACTTATGAAAGAAAAGTTTGAAAAGTTGGAAAAGGACTTTCTTTGTTGTGAAAGAAAACTCAGACTTTATTTCAAATGAAAATAACCTTTTGAAAAATGATATTACTAACATATCAAAAAGATTTTCAAATGGTTCTGAAAAGTTGGATAAGATTCTTTCGATACAAAGACCATACTTTGATAAGTTAGGTCTTGGTATGACTTGAAACTATTCCACTAATTGATTTCCCAAAGGTAAAGGAAAGAATCAAACGAGAGACCAGCCAGAATTATTTCCAGAAAGTTTTTGTAAAACCTGTTGGCAGAAATGCTTTGAAATGTTCCAAGTGTAAAAGCTCATAACATTTTGAGAAAGAATGTCCTTTGGTTTGGAGACACATTAAAAAAAGAGCTGGGCTAAGACTGTCTATTTTTCTAACACTTCTCGACCCAAGATGATATGGGTACCAAAGAGAGCTTAAATTTGTGTTATTTGCAGGTTACTATCAAAAGGAAGATTAAATGGTATCTTGATAGTGGCT
Organism: Eucalyptus sp. ANBG9806169; assembly: GCA_014182395.1. Taxonomy (NCBI): domain Eukaryota; kingdom Viridiplantae; phylum Streptophyta; class Magnoliopsida; order Myrtales; family Myrtaceae; genus Eucalyptus; species Eucalyptus sp. ANBG9806169. The sequence goes on from CM024583.1 coordinate 23,693,416, forward strand.
GCTCAAGACATATGACAGGAGACTCAAGTTGCTTCATAAAACTTGTCCAGATAGACGAGAGGAAAAGTTTCCTTTGGTGGTAACAACAAAGGAAGAATTACTGATCGAGGAACAGTAAAGATTGGAAGTTTGTCAATAAAAAATGTTTCCTTAGTTGAAGGATTAAATTACAATTTGCTTATTGCATAAGTCAGTTGTGTGATACTGGTTTCAAGATCAATTTTCAGGAAGAAACGTGCTCTGGAATCAGTAAAGACTTTACTCAATCTTTTACTGGACGAAGACATGGAAATATCTATCTTCTGGATGTGAATCAAGAAAGATCACAGTGCTTAATATTAGTACAAGATGAAGCTAATCTATGGCACAAAAAACTAGGTCATACCAATATGAAGCAAATCAACAAGATCTCTACCAAGAAACTTGTTCGAGGATTGCCTATTCTCAATTACTCAAAGTCGATCTATGTACACCATGCGTCTTCGGGTAAACAGGTTAGAAACTCTTACAAATCAATAAATAAAGTTTCCACTAATCATGTACTGCAGCTTACGCATATGGATTTGTTTGGACCTACCGTAACGCAAAGCATTGGTGGAAAAATGTTCTGTCTAGTAATTGTGGATGATTACTCACGATTTACTTGGGTTTACTTTCTTTCAAGTAAGTCGGAGACTTTCTCTCTCTTTTCAAAGTTTGCTAAGAAAGTGCAGAATGAGAAAGGTCACACTATCTCGAGTATTCGTACAGACTATGGAGGTGAGTTTGAAAATAAAGACTTTACTAAATTTTGTGATGAATTTGGTTTTCAGCACAAATTCTCCTCTCCATATACACCAGAACATAATGAGGTTGTTGTGGCACCCCCAAAACCCGGTAGGGTCGCCACAGAAACCGCAATCGAAAGAAACCAGAACGAAAACCAATTATACAACGATAAAAGAAAGATTCAAGCCAACGCTTAGGCGTAAAATTTTTTCTTTTCTTTTCCTTTAAAAAGGTTTTAAGGATTTTGCGCAGCTCATAGCGGAAATTAAGAGGCGAGTCTCACCAACACTTCGCTTCCCTCACGACAACACAATACACACCAACTATCTTTGATTAAATGAAAGCACGAGGCCGAACCACTTTTATTTACATATATAATTACGAAGGGCAACACGGGTCGGTACAAAAGGGTAGGCCAAGACTCATCTAATGCTCGGCCTTCAACCTCAAAAAGAGACACACGACCCTAAAAAATGCGACGTGTAACGATCTCCCTTCGGACTACTCGTGGCGGCCATCCAAAAAGTTGCTAACCCCCACTCCACGTGCACAGGCCATCACACCCATCCCGGTGCATCAGGCGGTGGAGGTGGCAGCATCCCCATCGGAACACCATCACGGCGGATGTGGACGGAGACGTACTCCTGGATGACTGGGCCTCCAAATAAGCCCACGTCATAAGATACTATCGCGCGCACACACAAAAAGGTCAGTCCCGGCAGGGTGGGACAATCTATCTCGGTCACCTCGACCTCCACGTCGATGGAAGGCCATAGAACACTCCCGTGGAACAACGGGGAGAGGCATTGTACTAATCTGAAATGTTGGTCCCCAAAGGGTGAGTACAACCACTCAACAAGTAAAGAGATCGAATCATCACTCAATGCATTTAACAATACAGCAGTTCCAATACACATGTCATTCATACATTGAAATGGACTTACCTCGAAGCCATGTACGTGCCATCATACCTCATCATCACAATCATAGTATATACATAGCATCAATCACAAATGATCATCATCATCATACCATAGTACACATACATGTCATCATCATACCATAGTACACATGCATGTCATCATCATATCATAGTACACATGCATGTCATCATCATACCATAGTACACATACATGTCATCATCATATCATAGTACACATGCATGTCATCATCATACCATAGTACACATGCATGTCATCACCATACCATAGTACACATGCATGTCATCATCATACCATAGTACACATGCATGTCATCATCATGCCATCATGTCACTATATCATAAGTGATTATCATCACATCATATCACATATATGCATGATTTAATTTCCACTTTATTTCTCAATTGATCAACACATCACCATTTCTCGGGATCATCCATCCCATACTTTACACTCGCACCCTATTCGGGCCTTGCGAAAAACCTCCGGAAATTATGCCAATCATGGCCACCGGGCATCCGGCACCCCCGCATCCCGGGCATCTCGCATCCCAACTGGCATCACGAGGCATCCCCTCGGGCAAAGACCTCCGAGGCTTCCGGCACCCATCTCATTCCGGGCATTCTGATACTCCCAGGGCCATCCGGCCATGTATCTCTATACATTCCAGGCCTTAACATCCTCCCCCAACAATTACCATGGATCACATTGCCAATTATGTCTCAATTCATCATGCACATGATGCAATAGCAAGACAAGATCATCTTTCTTACACATGTATCATCAAATAATTTCACATACATGTAATAGATGCATCCCCATAGCAATTAGGTCCATATGCCACTCAAAACAATGTACTTGCCACTTGCATTTAGAATTTATTTAAATCATAATTTAATTTTTACCTTGCAATTAATTAATTAAATAATCAATTAATTAATCACAAAAATCACTAATTCATGAAATCAAAACACATAACATTGTAATGCCATCAAACAGTGATTTTACCACAGAAAAGCATAGCCAATCAAATTTCTGCACAAAAAACAACATTTTCACAATTCCGTACACATTTTCGGACAAGGGCAGAACGCACAGTTTTCTAAGTAAATAGATTTAAATACCCATCCGACCTCAGAAAATTATGAAAATTCACCAGGTTATAGATAAGACATTAAACTAGACTTTTTATGAAGGAACCTAGGCCAAAATCATTATAGATAAATTTTTACAGACCCACGAAGCTTCTGATCAAGTTACCGAAACGCACAGGGAACTATGTCCGAAATATGGAAATTTGACCCACCTAAACTTCTTCGTTTTCTCTAAAATTTGGATATGTTATACTTCTAAGGATCCCCTACAACTTTTATGGAGTAACTTAGGCCAAAAAATCAAAGGAAGACCTCCAATTGGTTCCACGAAGTCTCGGGTGTCACACCTCACGACTTGTTGGATGCCATAACATAAATCTATAACAAACATTGTTGGATGAAATCTCTTAAAGTATTTTGAAGTTGACAAAACATTTTATCGAGTCTAGTTTGAAGACTTACGCCTAAGACTCTTTTGACAAAATTCTGAAGATCAAAGTTGGATGAAATTAAAGTATTTTGAAGATCAAAGTACGAAGAAGCTAGCAAGACTCAAGACTTATATTTCAAAGTCTACTCACATGGACAGTTTCCGGGACGACGTTTATTCGATCTTATATGATCTTTATTCTAACGACTAGTGGATATCTTTCTCTTGGATTCAGCACTAAACGATCTTACTTTTATATGGAATATGTTTAGATTCTTTGAAGATTTCGCAACTTATATTTGGAAGGATCTACTTATGGAAACCGAGATCCGATTGTATGGGCGAGCAAGATTGATGGGCTATCAACACTTACCTTAAAGAGCTCGAGATCTCTCTAATTGATTCTGTCCAACGGGTTGATTGGAAGAACTTCTTTGGAAGGTGCCAACGGTATTGAAGGCATGAAGAAGTATATAAGAGAGATGCTCTAGTTGTTGAAGGGTGCGGATAGAAGAATTCCAAAGTCTGAATCTCCTTTTCTATTTTGCGATATCATTCTTTGAGCGTTACATGTAATCAAAAGAGAGATCATATTGTAGACCTTGAGGAAGTGTAGTAGAGTAATCTACACTTTGTGGACTCAAGAGCGTGAGGCTGTAATCACTCTTATTGATTCTTAGTGAAATCCGGCCCGGAAGGGCTGTCCGTGCGGGAGAGTGGACGTAGGCTTGATCTAAGCCGAACCACTATAAATTTGGAGTCTTGATTCTCTATCCCTAATCCTTTATATTATTAACTGTTTTCATTTGCTGCAATTGTTGATTTTAAATTACTTATATCTCATTCGGTTTAATTTATTAAAATCACTTTAAACACCTATTCACCCCCCTCTAAGTGCTAATTCTAGTTCTAACAATTGGTATCGAGCTTGTGTACTTGTTTATAAGAAGTGTCTTTACTTCTAAGTAAAAGATCTATGGCTAGTATGTTGCCTACAGGGTTGGTTGAAGGTCAAAGCAATACTAGACCTCCATACTTTGATGGAAAAGATTACAGCATATGGAAAAATAAGATGAAGGCATTCCTAAGATCGAAAGATCCTTTGGAATGGGAAGTGGTTGATAAAGGAATCATTCCTGCTGCTGCATCAGACTCAGAGAGAGGAAAAGAACCTGTTGTTCCTACTCTTTTGACTCAAGAAGAAATCACCAAGAGACAGACTCTCGACGCCAAAGCTATTTACTCTTTATATTGTGCTTTATCCCCTACTGAATATAATAGAATATCTTCTTGTGATACAGCAAAAGAAGTATGGGATAGGCTTCACATTACCTATGAAGGAGCTGATCGTGTGAAAGAAACAAGGATCAACATTCTCTTGGGACAATATGAAGTCTTTAAGATGAGATCGGGAGAATCAATTGCGACATGTTTAGTCGCTTTACTGAAATTGTGAATGGTCTTGAATATCGGGGACATCCAATCTAGGACATATGAAGGTCAACAAACTTCTTCGAGGACTCTCAAAAGACTGGAATTATATAAAAACCTCAATAAGAGAGACACGAGAGGATTGCTCCACTTTACGTAGATGAATTGGTTGGGACTCTTCAATCCTATGAAGTAGAACAGACCAACGAAGAGGAAGACTCAAAAGGTAAGAAATCTATTGCCTTAAAGTCTAATGACTATTCGATGTTAGAGACTCGAAGAAGATCTAGATGATGAAGAAGCGGCACTTATGATAAAGAGATTCAGAAAGTTGAAGAAAAGGAAGGAAATTCAATTGGAAGAAACAAAATTCTCAAAGGTTTCAAAACAGGTCAACGAGAGGAAGATGATACGAATAAAGAAGTGACTTGCTTTGAATGCAAGAAAAAGGGACACATCGAGACCTAACTGTCCTCTGTTAAAGAAGAGAAAAGGGAAGGCGAGAAAAACGGGAAGGCACTCAAAGCGAGAGACTTGGGTGATGCGGAATGTGAAGATAGTGACAATGATTATGCCAATATTTGTTTAATGGCAAAATCGGACTCGGACTCGAGACCTTGATTCGAGACACGAGACTCGAGACGGCGAACTCGAGGTTAGTAACTTGAAAATTCCTGTTAAAGTTTCTAAATACATTGATGAACTTTGTCTTAGTCGAAAACCTCTCTTAAGAGGATCTCCGAATTGAAAAGGAAAATTCTACATTGAAACAACAGGATAAACTTATGAAAGAAAAGTTTGAAAAAGCTGGAAAAAGATTTTGCTATTGTGAAAGAAAACTCGAACGAGTATTTCAAATGAAAATAATCTTTTGAAAAATGATATCACTAACATATCAAAGAGATTTTCAAATGGTTACGAAAAGCTGGATAAGATTCTTTCGATACAAAGACCATATTTTGACAAGTTAGGTCTTGGTATGACTTCGAAACTATTCCACGATTGATTTTCCGAAGGTAAAAGAAAGAATTAAACAAAGACCAGCTAGAAGCTGTTTACAAGAATCATTTCAGAAAGTCTTTGTAAAACTGTTGGTAGAAATGCTCGAGATGTTCCAAGTGTAAAAGCTTAGAACACTTTGAGAAAGAATGTCCTTTGGTTTGGAGACTGTTAAAAAGATTTGGGCTAAGACTGTCTATTGTTCTAACACTTACGGACCCAAGATGGTATGGGTACCAAAAAGAGCTTGATTTACATTAATTGCGAGGTTACTATCAAAAAGAAGATAAAATGGTATCTTGATAGTGGCTGCTCAAGACATATGACAGGAGACTCAAGCTGCTTCATAAAACTTATCCCTAGATAGACGGAGGAAAAGTTTCCTTTGGTGGTAACAACAAAGGAAAGATTGCGGTCGGTCGAGCAGTGAAGATTGGAAGTTTGTCTATCAATAATGTTTCATTAGTTGAAGGATTAAATTACAACTTGCTTAGCATAAGTCGGTTGTGTGATTACTGGTTTCAAGATCAACTTTCGGGAAGAAACGTGCTCTGGAATCGGTAAAGACCTTACTCAATCTTTTCGGTCGAAGACATGGAAATATCTATCTTACGGATGTGAATCAAGAAAGATCACAAGTGCTTAATATCAGTACAAGATGAAGCAAATCTATGGCACAAAAAGCTAGGCCATATCAATATGAAGCAAATCAACAAGATCTCTACAAAGAAACTTGTTCGAGGATTGCCTATTCTGAATTATTCAAAGTCTGATCTATGTACACCATGCGTATTGGGTAAACGGGTTAGAAACTCTTACAAATCAATAAATAAAGTTTCCACTAATCATGTATTGCAGCTTTTGCACATGGATTTGTTTGGACCTACCAGAACGAAAAGCATTGGTGGTAAAAGGTTCTGTCTGGTAATAGTGGATGACTATTCACGATTCACTTGGGTCTACTTTCTTACAAGTAAGTCAGAGACTTTCTCTCTCTTTTCAAAATTTGCTAAAAAGGTGCAGAATGAGAAATGTCACACTATCACAAGCATTCGTACAGACCATGGAGGTGAGTTTGAAAATCAAGACTTTGCTAATTTATGTGATGAATTTGGTTTTCAACACAAATTCTCTTCTCCATATACACCAGAACAGAATGGGGTTGTGGAAAGGAAGAATAGATCTTTACAAGAAATGGCAAGAACACTTTTAATTGGAAATCAAGTTTCTTCAAGGTTTTGGGCGGAAGCTTTGTTTCAACTTGCTTGCTATATTATAAACCGAGTGTTTTTAAGACCAATTCTTGAGAAAACTCCTTATGAAATTTTTAAAGGGAAGAAACCAATAGTTTCTTATTTTCAAATATTTGGTTGCAAATGTTTTATTCTAAAGAATGCAAATGATCGTGTTGGTAAGTTTGAAGAAAAATCAGATGAAGGATTCTTTCTTGGATACTCTACTACAAGCAAAGCTTTTAGAGTGTTCAACAAAAAGACTCAGACTGTGGAAGAATCAATGAATGTCAAATTTCAAGACTCTCCACAAGTTCAACAGATACAGACTGAAGATTCAGAATCTGCTCCAGACATTGCTAGATCTAACTCCACTGAAGCAGTTACTAAATCAAAATCAGTACAACAAGCTACTGATGAAGAACCTACTCAAGAAGAAGATCAACAATCTATCAGACTGAACAGTAGCTGGAAGCACAAGTCTAGTCATCTGAAGAACTCATTATTGGGAACATTAATGAGGGAATTCGAACAAGATCAAAAGGCGAGAAGAGTCTAGTCTTTGTTGCTCTTATTTCTGAAATAGAACCCAAAAATATTGAAGAAGCTTTAGCTGATGAAAGCTGGATTGAAGCAATGCAAGAAGAGCTCGGACAATTCGGTATTAACGACGTATGGGAATTAACTCCCAAACCAAAAGGTAAATAAGTTATTGGAGCTAAATGGGTTTTCAGGAACAAAGTTGATGAAAAGGCAAAGTAACGAGAAACAAAGCAAGACTCGTAGCTAAAGGATACACGCAAGAAGAAGGGATAGACTATGATGAGACTTACGCCCCAGTAGCAAGGTTAGAGGCAATCAGATTACTACTTGCTTTTGCTTGCTATAAGAATTTCAGGTTGTTTCAAATGGATGTCAAAAGTGCATTCTGAATGGATTTATTCAAGAAGAAGTCTACGTAGAACAACCTCCTGGTTTTGAAGATTCAAAGAAACCAGACTCGTATTTGAGTTGAAGAAAGCTTTATATGGACTGAAACAAGCTCCTCGAGCTTGGTATGAAAAGGCTAAGTAATTTCTTAATTCATAGTGGCTTTTCTAAAGGAAAGGTAGACACTACTTTGTTCATTAAAAAGGAAGGTAAAAGCTTTCTACTTGTTCAGATTTATGTTGATGACATCATATTTGGATCATCTAATGAGACTTTGTGCAAGAAATTTTCTAAGTCTATGCGGGATGAATTCGAGATGAGCATGATGGGTGAACTATCCTTTTTCCTTGGTCTACAAGTCAAACAACTAAAGGAGGGAATATTCATTCATCAAGAGAAATATGCAAAAGAACTTGTTAAAAAGTTCGGTCTGGAAAATTGCAAAAAGACGACATACCAATGTCAAGTTCCTTGAAGATAGACAAAGATGAAGCGGGGAAGAAAATTGACCAAAAGTTATACGGGAGTATCATTGGCTCACTTCTTTATCTTACTTTGCATCCGGACGACATATTATTTAGTGTTTGCATATGTGCTAGGTTTCAATCGATCCTAGAGAATCTCACTTAAGTGCTGTTAAACGTATTATTAAATATGTTGCTACTCTTTTGCTAAGATCGGTCTTTGGTATCCCAAAGAATGAGACTTTACACTTCTTGGCTATTCGGACGCGAGATCTTGCAGGTTGTAGAGTTGAAAGAAAAAGCACTTCAGGTACTTGTCAATTGCTTGGAAACGGGACGGTATCTTGGTTTTCGAGGAAACAAAAAACGTGGCTCTTTCAACGGCTGAAGCGAGAATACGTTGCTCTTGGAAGTTGCTTCGTTCTCAAATATTGTGGATAAAACAACAATTTGCAAGACTTTGGCATTGAAGACTCTTGCACGAAATAAGATGTGACAACACCGAGTGCAATCAATCTTACAAAGAATCCTATCCTACATTCAAGAGCAAAACATATTGAGATTCGACATCACTTTATAAGAGATCATGTTCAGAACAAAGAAGTCTTGATACAATTCATAGACTCAAAGAATCAACTGGCAGACATCTTCACAAAGCCACTTGAGAAAAGCTTGTTTGAGTCTATTCGCTCAAGACTCAATATTTTATCTCTTGAAGAATGTTGAAGCTCAGACTCAGTAACTAAAGTCTGATAGAGCATCAGACTCAAAGGTTAAAAAGGCGAGAATACGAATCGACACATTTGTAAGTTCATTTACTTAAAGCTGTCTTATTGATAAGGTAAGGTTATCTGTCTATTTTAAGGCGGTTATTTTTAAAGAGAGTGGTTATCGTTTTATTAAGGCAGTTATTTTTCAAAAGGAAAATTCAAGATTTCCAAAATATACGACGCTTGGTTTATCCCCGTACACTGTTATCCTTTATACACCTCTTCTCCTTCGTTTTCACTTTACTCAAAAACCCTAGATCAAAAGCTTTTCTTGCTCTGTATTTTTCTCTCCAAAACTTCTTCGTTTCAAAGTTCTCAACTTTCTTGCGACACAAGTGAGAAAGTCTCTCAAAGAAAAGCACAATGTCGTATCAAAGGAAGTCATCCAGGAATAGCAAACGGGGGACCACGGGGATCTGGTGAGGGCCTACGCACTTTGATCTCGCGAGGAAAGCGACATTCCTGCGAGCAAACTCCTCAACAATCTCAACAGCGGTCATCCCCAACTAGACCTCAAGAACGGGGCCCTCAAGATGCGAAATGATTTATGAAGATATCGAACCCAGTAAGAACTCTTAAGCTGCCTTTGTTTACAAGCTTTACTGCGTTAAAGGAATGTGGTTACTGCTATGTCTTTGTGGATGAGTTTCTGAAAGAGAAGGGTTATAGAAACGAGATACACTTTCTTCTTTGTCATGGAAAGGTGCGGAGTTGTGCTTGAGGAACGGCTGCAAGAGCATTTGCAAATTTCCCTAGTGACCCTAGGTTTAGTAGTATGAATCGGCTGAGGGAAAGGATGATGATGAAAAGATGTTCATACACTTTAAACCATGGATGGGTGTGGCTGCAAGCCTTCGAGGGAAGAAGGATGAATTGTTCCGCTCGGACGGACATAGGAAGAAGTATGAAAAATTGCTGAAGCGTGGGGTGATGAACCCACGAGCTGTGGATTTCGATTTTCTGGACTTGTTGAGCATAAATCTGCGAGAGAAATTCGAAAAACTCCAACTTTATCAGTTACGCACTGAGGCGTGACACGGCACATTCTGAATTGACGGCTTATTTCTACTCCAATATCAGTTTCATTGATGCAAAACGGCTTTACTTTCAGCGTGAGGGATAAAGAGTATGTCATTGATAAGGACATTTTGGCTGATGTGCTTGGTGTGGAAAGAGGGGCTTTCCAACCAATCGGCGTGTTTGTAAGCCATGCTACTCTTGAACTAGCAAGGGACAGAATTGCGAAAAGGAAGACTCTCTTACTCGAGAATGAATGCAACAAATACTTTGCTGCACAAGATTGTAATCAAGCTGTCTAAGACCCAAATCGACATCCAAGACGGATGTATCAATTTTTGAAGCTAAGTTGATGTTTGCCATCAAGATTGGTGTAAACTTCTCTTTGCCGCATACCATCATATTTCACATGTATAGATGCATGGTAAAGGACAAAGGAAAGCTTCCTTATGCTGCTCTCATTACTCGTCTCTTCAGACATCTAAACATTCAACCTCCTCATATTCTCACAGTGAAGACTATTGATAAAATGGTCATCGGGCTGAGGATGATTACCAAGATGCGTACGAAAGAGCTTAGCAAGAAGCTGGAGCAATTCAAGGAAAAGACTCCTATCAAGCTCGGACCGGACTCATCGGTAGCCAAAAGGAAAGGGAAAGAACTGTGGTTAGTTCTACCAAGAAGAGGAGGGCAATCATCCTGGAAGATGAAGATGATGAGGATGCTATACCCATCTCTACTCTTATTTCTCAATTTGCTGCATCTATTCCAACTGTTCCAGAACATCAAGTTGCAGAGAAAGAGAAAGAAAAAGAGGAAGAGAAAGAGCAAGAGAAAGAAGAAGAGAAGAAAGAAGGAAGAAAGAGAGGAAGAGGAAGAAGGAAAGAAGAACCAAGCGGATGAACCGGAAAGAACAGATTCTCCAGCGAAAAGGAGGATCTACAACAGCCTGTCTTGAGGAAACTCCTCGAAAGAATAGTTCTTTTCTCCTCCAGAAGACATGGAAACATGGGGAGATAAAGAAAGAGAACACACACCTCTTTGGATGACTTTCAGAGAAGAGGATGCACAAACAGGTGTTAGTCGATCACCTCCTAATGCTGAGGATATTCATGCTGCACGGTTTCTGAAGGAGAGGCATCATCTCCACACACCTTTGAACCTCCTGCGACATTCATGCGGCTTGACTCCACCTTCGGACCGAGCTGAAACAAGCACTCGGGCCCGACAACTCTGGAGATTTTCAAAGGCTGCTTGAGATCATCTTGGAACTTAAAGGTCAAATTTATGCCATGGGATATGAATTTCAGACCTTGCGAGAATGAAAATCATGCAATGTTCATCACTTTGCATGATCGGCTTAAAGATGTTCGTCGTCGGATTCGGGATCTTGCAAAGGGCACTACTCTCACCCAAGTATAGGAAGATTTGAGGAAGTTGGAAGACACGGTCAAGTCTATGGAAGACTTTCAACTTGTTCGCATTCCTCGAGCTCCTTGATTTTTATGCGACAAAAAGGGGAGAAGACTTTGCAGATTTTTTTTTTCTCAAAACCAATCCAAACCAAATCCTATCTTTTTATCTTTTTATTGCTATCTTGACTTTGACTTGTTTTATTTTTTTAAACGTGTGCAACTTTTGAATGTGTGCTCACTATGGCAATACTTTAAGCTTTGTAAATTAGATAGTACTTTGTCTGTTTTATGACTAATGAGGTTTCGGTGAATGCGGATCTGTGTACGGGGAAAGTACGTGTACGGGATATCGGTGTACAGGATAACTTCTACTATCTTATTTAATCTTTTATGATGCTTGCTTAAAAGTTGTATTGCAGGGCGATAATATTCAAATCTGCAGGAAAGTTTTGTCACCATAAAAAATGGGGAGATTGTTGGATGAAATCTCTTAAAGTATTTTGAAGTTGACAAAACAGTTTTATCAGTCTAGTCTGAAGACTTACAAACTCTTTTGACAAAGTTTGAAGATCAAAGTTTGAAGATCAAACGAAGCTAGCAAGACTCAAGACTTATATTTCAAAGTCTACTCACATGGACGGTTTCCGGGACGACGTTTATTCTGATCTTATATGATCTTTATTCTAACGACTAGTGGATATCTTTTCTACTTGGATTCAGCACTAAACGATCTTAGTTTTATATGGAATATGTTTAGATTCTTTAAAGACTTCGCAACTTATATTTGGAATGATCTACTTATGGAAACCGAGATCCCGATTGTATGGGCGGCGGGATTGATGGGCTATCAACACTTACCTTAAAGAGCTCGAGATCTCTCTAATTGATTCTGTCCAACGGGTTGATTGGAAGAACTTCTTTGGAAGGTGCCAACGGTATTGAAGGCATGAAGAAGTATATAAGAGAGATGCTCTAGTTGTTGAAGGGTGCGGATAGAAGAATTCCAAAGTCTGAATCTCCTTTTCTATTTTGCGATATCATTCTTTGAGCGTTACATGTAATCAAAAGAGAGATCATATTGTAGACCTTGAGGAAGTGTAGTTGAGTAATCTACAATGTGGACTCAAGAGCGTGAGAATGTAATCACTCTTATTGATTATAAGTGAAATCCAGCCAGAAGGGCTGTCCGTGCGGGAGAGTAGACGTAGGCTTGATCTAAGCCGAACCACTATAAATGAATTGTTGGAGTCTTGATTTTCTATCCCTAATCCTTTATATTGTTATCTTTTGGGTGGATACTGTTTTCATTTGCTGCAATCGTTGATTTTAAATTATTTATATCTCATTCGGTTTAAATTGTTAAAATAGCTTTAAACACCTATTCACCCCACTCTAGGTGCTAATTCTAGTTCTAACACAAGGGCTTTAGTAACTATGATAGCTGTGACATGCTAGGGATGTCAAAATTATCGTTATGCGCAAGAAAAAGTGGTTTGTGCAAGTGGAACTCGTGACTAAGTATGCTCCGGTTGTGCATCGGATTGTTGATCTCTTTGCAAAGTCATTATCTAGAAATGCATTTGGAAACTTATGTGGCAAATTGAGAATTTGGCATTGTCCCATTCCCAATTTGAGGGGAATTTAAAGGCACTAATTTATCGATCAAGGAAGAATAATGTGGAAATATCAATCAAAATCACAAGCATATTCTTAAATATACTAAAATCAAGGGATGAACAACTCTTGTAATAGAAGGATCTTTTCATTCATTATTTCCATTGTTGTATTGTTTCCTTAAAAAGTGTAATACTTTGTAATATTTTTATACAATGGAAATCATTTCAACAGATTATATTTTGAGATTAAGATCAAACACTTTTGCTCTTTTAGAATGTTTGAAGCAAATGGTGATTAGAGATGACTTTGAAGGATGTATTTGTTTTCTCAATTAAATTCCTTGCAACTTAACAAATTTAATCAAGAAGAAATGTTGCAAAGTAAGATTTCATTTTCCTAAAACTTGATCATCTTTCACCCTTCCCCGATTCAACTTGGACGAAATGAAGGAGACCGAAACAAGACAATAATCATTTTATAATGTCAAATAAAAATGTCCATTATTCAAAACATTCAAAGAAGGATATGAACATGACTGAAAGTAGGAGGAAAAATCATTCATAACAACAATGAACAAACCGATCAAGAGATGATGATCGAGCATCCGTCATCAGGAGAAAAACCAAAAAAAAGTGGAAAAAAAGAGAGTATTTATTGTTCTGAGAGGCAAAGTGTTCATTTGTGATAGCTAAGCACGGAATATATAGTTTGAATTGTGATGAGCGTAAAAGAGGAAGATGGCAACAATGAGAGACAATGTAACCCAAGGATTCCTCAATTAGGTGTGGATGAAATAAGCCCTCTACATGTTCCTAGGAATATTACAGTACCTATTGACCTTCTCAATCACCTCAATGAGGTTGCAATTGAGGTCAAGCACCACACGCTTAACCAATGAGCTAAACATCTTGGCTACCACCTCATCGCTCTATAGGAAATTCAAGATGATACTTTGGGTGCAGAGTAGCGTGATGTCCTGCCCGTTGATGATTTTTTGGTCCATGCAGTAGATGTAGGACATCACCTCGTTCCCAACCCTGACATGGAGGTGCTCGAACACAATGAGGTTGAGGAACTTGGACATGGTGACTTCTGCCACCCAAATCCCAGGGAGCGTCAGGACCCCACCTGCAAAGGAGATGTCCTTAAGGCTACCGATCTCACTCCTCTTGAACTTGATCCCATGCTCACCAAGCTTGGTGGTCGAGGCCAATTTGATAGTCTCCAAACTGTACTCGCTCACCACCTCGTCCTTCTTCTCGAGTTCCATCAGCATGCATTTCCTGAAGATGTCTAGGATGTGTAGGCATTTGCTTATCCTTATGATGCCCTTGTTGGGGGAGTAGAACTTGAGGATGAGCCCGTTGACGGATTTGTCCCCCGTGTTGTTTGAGTAAAGTCAGTACATTGAATTCGAGATTGTGGTTGGATCAATACTACTTGCATAAAATGGGGAGAAAAATAAAGTTTCTGATGGCGGTGGTAGGTTTAATCATTAAATTGTTGGTTGATCTAGAACCGTGCATCCAGTGCATTTGGAGCATTAGATTCAATGGATCCCTTGTAGAGTGAAATGACCAAGATGTATTGTTAAGTGCCCATAGTATGACAAGTTAGTTTGAGTGCTAGACACTTGAAGTGCCAAAACTTGGCACAAGGGACATTTAAGTGCCAAAAGTTAGGAAAATGATATTTAGTGTCAAAATCGAAGCAAAATGAATCGAGTTAAGCACCATGGGCAAGAAAATCCGGCCAATTGCATACGTGACATTTTCCGGCGACATGCTTTACTGAAGTGGCAATTTTTCTTTATTTTAGAAAAAAAGTACACATGGACGATGAAAACGACGTCACCCTATCCATGCTGACTTGATCGACCTAAATGACATTGTTTTTCCTTGGTGCTAAATGTTGTTTACCTTATTTTTTTACTTAACCACATTTGGCCGTCGCCACTCCTCTTTGTTCATACTCACACTCATACCATATCTAATGCCCTTCTCTCCGTCACCATTTACAGTCATCATTCATACTCATTGAGGCAGTCATTGCTCACCGTCATCGGTCATCGTCGTTGCTCGCCGTCACCACTCGCCATTGTCACTCGCCCTGGTTGGTTCTCTCTACCCTCTCCCCGATGGTGAAATTAGGGCTTGGACTTGCCTCTTAGGGCTTCAATAGGAAATTTGGGGCTCGGTTGGGGAATGTGGGGTTGGCGGGAAATATAGGGCTCGCATGGTATTTTGATGTGAGATTTATGTGACATCCCAAATTTCTGATTCTATTTTCAATTAAATGAGACGGACTTTTCATCGACGCGCTTATAGTTCAATTCTCCGAGTTGATCACTCACGAGATAACTAGTCTATCAGGTGAAGCCGTTAGGGAATTTAAATGCAATAGGCTTGAGAATCTGACCATGAATCGGCTGCTCGACCGTATTAATCTGCAAGGATCATTACGACATTGTCAGAATCGAACAGAGATCAGTAATAGGTCGATTCGACTGAGATATGTGATTAGAGTGTGGGTGATTCCACCTGATTGCAATATTCTCGTCGACCGGCACCGAACCGATTATTACGTCGTTTTGGGTACCCCGTGTCCGTATTTGAAACCTCGAGATTTTCACGACAACCGAGAGTCGCCAATGTGTCGAAGATTATGTCGTGGCTTGAAAATAATCAACCACGGGTTAATTGCATTGAAAATTTCTAAAAGCTACCCGGTAGATTAGGACGCGCTCAAATCGCGCCAGATTGAAATTAACCGTGATTTTAAACCTGAATTCAGAAATTGAAAGTTCTGCCATGTCACAATTCATTTTAGGAACGTCGACTCATCCTCGGAAGATTTTTTCTGCAAACCAAGATTTTTGGGGGAAAAGCAAAGTAAGGCCGTTTTTGTTCGGGATTGCCGGAGGGCTGTTTTTAATCGAATCTTCAGAATGCAAGTTGGATCATTTGATGGGAAAAATTCGTAAGAGAGAGAAGGACACATGGGCGGATTTAATTGAGCTTCAATTGATTTGAATTGATTGAGAATTGATTGGAATTGAAGAGGATTTGAGGGAGAAATGTCCAAAATTCGTAGTCCCCATGGTACACAAATTGTTGGACCATTTGGCAAGCTTCTTGAGGAAGCTAAGGTGAGGAAAATGGCTGAGGGTGAGGGCCAAGAGTGGTGGGGGCATGAGTGAGGAGAGTTGGACAAGTGTTGAAGGCTTGAGAGCCCAAGGGGAGCCCCTCTTCAGCAGACCTTCTTCTCCCTTATTTCATGGCTTTCTCCATGGTTGAGAGAGTTTAGAAGCTCAAGAGAACCAGAGGAAACCAGCTGAGCCAGCCCCACCATCGCACACCCACCGGACCAGCCAAGCCCGTCGTTTTTCTCCTATGTTTTCTCCTTGTTCCAGTTTCTGCTCCAGCCGACCTTTTGCCAAAGATTCGAGTTAAAAGTTATCTTTCCGTGAGAATCAGCCAACGCTTTACCCACCGTCGCGAAGAGCACATCCAAAACGTTCAGGAGGACCTGACGGTTCCTCGAAAGGAGCCCTGTAGCCTCCCGAAATTGGGCGCGAAGGAACGGACCACCGGACCGCCTGGTTTCGCCCTGCTCCGCCTGTTTCGCGTTTTCTTGCTGTTTCGCCCCTTTCCGACCCTTTCTTTGCCCATCCCAACCTCCAATAAGATTTCCTTGACCCCCGGGAGCCACCGGTTGCTAACCACCCGCTCACCGGAGCTCCGATCGGCCCGTTTCCTCGTTGTTTCAGCCACTGGTTCAGCCTCTGCAGTCCAAGAACAGAAGCAGAAAACCAGCAAGGGTTTTCAGTCATCGTGGCCCGTTTTCAAGCCCTTCCCGGACTACGTTGGTGTCGCCGCTTTGGGGTTTATCGATCCCCTTGGCGTCGTGGTCGCCGTGAACTCACCGGCGCGCAAAACCGGTGAGTTTATCCTCTAAACCTCGCTTAGCAAGTTAATCATGCTTAAGGGGTGTTTAGATTAGTCTAATTAGGTTTAGGTGGTTAGATTAGATTATTTTAATGTAAATTAGATTAGTTGTCTGATTAGTTTAATGGATGTTTAATTAGGGCTAATTGTATGTTTAAATTAGTGTAATCTAGTTTAAGCCCTAATTAATTGTTTTTAATTAATTAATTATTTCGAATTTTTAAATATTATTTTATTATTTTATATTATTATAATATAATAATTAATTATTTAATTTTCGGAATTAAATTTAATTATTTAATAATTTTGAAAATTTTCTTAGGGATGGCCGATCATTAGAATTTCGCACCGATCGCGGCGGTGTGGTCGGTTGTGACAATTGCTTGTTTAATTGAGAAATTGAGTGGAAATGATGATTATGGGTAATTATTCCAAAAGTGAGGAATTGAATGAAATTGGAGAAGTTTTGGTATTTAACTTGAAAATACTCGGTGTTAGCTTCTAACACCGTGATTGGTTTGTATGGCCAGTTTGAATCGATTGGATTGATTGATTGATTGATTTAATTGAAGTATGGATTAGTTTATTATTGAATCATCAGCTTTGGTGAGCTATTATATCAGTTACAGCTTTGGTGAGCTACTATATCAGTTACAGCTTTGGTGAGCTATCTATCTATACAGCTTGAACGAGCTACCGTCTATATATTATAGCTTTGGAGAGCATATGTCGTATTAATGACTGGTTTGATAGACGGTATTAAATGATAGATAGTACGGAGTGGAATGGAAAGATTGATGGTATGATTGAATTGAATCGTTGGATCAATTGTTTGATTTGAGAAATGTTCAAATTGTATTGACGTGCGCGGATGGACCGAGGCGAGGTAAGTCCTCCATCCACTTTGTGTGGCTAGAGCACCCTGGGGCTTATTTTCTTCCTAATCGAGTTTTAGGGGGTAGGACTCGCTGAGACATTGTCTCATCCCGGTTTGGGGAAAATATTTAAGGTCCCTAGATGGCGGATCCTCCAGAGCTTTTTGGTAGACCAGTGAGGGTTGCTGAGAGGATTTTTGACTTCGCCGATCCCGACTGAAGAGCTGGCGAATGGACCTATCTAGCTGGTCTTAGGACAGTTTAAATTTTGAGGACTGATCTTCTATAGATCTTTTGTTAATAGACTAGTCCTGTAATCGAACTGGTTTGATATGTATAAAAAGTATGTGGTTAGTTTTGAAAATGTGATCCTGCTTTTCTATCCCAATTGAGTTTTGTCTGGGGATTATTTATCCGCTTCCGCATGTGTAATTAAAATGAATGGGTCAGCGACGTGTCCTGGGAAGTCGCTTTTCTATCGACCATAGTGGGATGTGCGCGTGCTCGAGGTTCGGGGCGTGACAATTTAGGACTCAAATGTAGTGCTAGAACCCTAACGGGGTTTGGATTGGCAATTTAAGCTTCAGCCTCGAAATTGAGGGCTCGACGGACGGAAAATTAGGGGTCTTATGCTACTGTGATGTATGATTTAGAGCTCATATATGGTATTGTGATGTGCAAAGGCAATTTTTAGGGGTTAAATGTGAAATGCGATATGTGAAGGCAATTTTGGGTTCGGAATTAATATTTTAAGGGAAGGCAATATAATCAAAGTGGCTATCACGTGGGGCCATATTGCCAATGTGGGAACCTCTATTTGTCATAGAAGGCATCTTTCTAGTAAATGGTCTAACATATGCATTTATTCCCTTTTCAAATTTATGAGAGTGTGGGGACCTTTATGTGCAATCGTCTGTTGTCTTTTGTGGATATGGCTCCAAAAGTTAACTGTTTTTTCTCCTTAGTTGTAGAAATGACTCATGATAAGGATTATGTTACTGTCATTATTTGCTATGATGAGGATTTTGCGATTGAGGAGAATGAGTGAGAGTATAAAGGGGAAATGAGGGCACTATTTTTGTTGATATAAAGAATACATCATATATTGGATTTATTAGGGATATAGTGACCTATTTGTCTTGTAAAGTACATAAGTTGCTGTATTATGTTACTGAAAAGGGCTTGAGAGATGGTTTAAGAAGTTTAAAAAATGATAATGATTTTAGAGATGTCTTGTACCATTATCTTCATGGCAAAGAGGTGAAAGATAAAGAGGTGCGCAGATATAGTTCACCAGAGTGATGATGACATAGGTGATGACACAATCACTAAATTGGGAAGTAGCTGAATCTAGTGATGATAACGATTAAGGGTTGCCTGTTGAAAATTTCTTAAGTGATGACGGTGGCGCGAAGCTTGCATAGTCAAGGAAAAAGCAAAGAGAGTTTTTGTCGAGATAGATTTGCAGCTTTGCAAGTAACTGATGAAGTTCCAAATAGGGTCGAAAGCCTTGCAAATGCTGATGTTGCTGGCGAGGAGCTTGATAATGAAGAAAACGTCGAGAATGCTACTTCTCAAGACAAACTTGAAGAAGATCAAGGAGCTGTGCATAGAAGAAAAGTAAGTTTCCTTCCTATGATACATCTATTACCTCTCATAATTTGTTAGTAGGTATGAAATTTCAAGATGTGAAACAATTTAGGAAAGTTATACTAAAGAACTCTATTACTGCACAAAGGACTATTGATTTCATTAGAAACACTAAGACCTCTATAAGAGCTAAGTGTTTACGGAAAAATTGTCCATGGAAGATTTATGGCTCGTTTATTAGGAGGAGTAGGTCTTTCCAGATTAGAGCCTACCAAGATGAACATGCTTGTTCCATTAATTTTAAAAATAAAAGGGTAACAAGTACATGATTGTCCAAGAATTTCTTTAATCTAATTAAGATGATGCTCGAGATGAAGAGTATTGAGTTCAAAATGCTGGTGAAGGAGCATGTAAGTATCAATATATCTAGAAATTAATGTAAAAGATCGAAGCAAAATGTGATGAAGATACTCATTGGTCAGTATAGCAAGGAATATAGGCAAGTGTGAGATTTATGCTTGGGAGTGTAGGCTACAAAACCCTTTAAGTAAAGTGTATGTAGAGGTCATAAAAAAGCCACTTCCTAATAGTGAGACAACTTCGATAAGTTATATATGTGCTTTGATGCATGCAGACGGTGATTTTTAGCTAGTTGTAGAGGGATTATAGGATTGGACAGCTATTCTTGAAGGGCTTGTGTAGGGGATAATTGCTAGCCGCAATTAGAAGAGACGTGAATAATCAAATGTTTACACTGACTTAGGCTATTGTGAGGATTGAGAACAAAGACAATTGATCTCGATTCCTGAAAAATCTTATGACTGACTTGGAGATAATAAATAGGGAATGGTGGACGTTCATGAGTGACCAACAAAAGGTAATGCTTGCATTTTGAAAAATCTGGTCAATTGTTTGCTTTTCGATATCAATATGTTATTTGCTTACATTTCTTATTTTGAATTAGTGTAGAGATTGGTTCCGGCAGTAGTTGAGCTATTACCCTATACCAAACATTGAATGTGTGTGTGATACATATACGAAAATTGAGCAAAGACCTATAAAGGGGATAAGCTGCAATAGCAATTTTGGCAGTTAGCAAAGACCACGAACATGGCTGACTTCAAGATGGCTAAAGAATGACTACTTCAGTTGACAAATGAGGGTTTTACTATACTATTCCAAACAAAATTGAAGCATTGGTACGGGGCATTCTTCCACGAGGAATTCAAGTGTGATAATATTGTTAATGTAACATCCTCGATTTCAACCCCTATTTTGGCCTCGACTAGTAGGCCAAAGCCCGATACATCAAGGGCTAGACTTGGCCATGAGCCGGCTCGAAGGCTGGTCATGAGTCAATTGGCCATTTAGGAATTGGTGACCCAAGGTCTAGTTATAGAGTATTCAATCATGAAAAGATTATTCGATTATAAGGATCGGTCGTGGGACGATCACGTACCATCATGGATTGGCGGACAATCATGGCTCGATTCCACCTAGTTAATGCACCGGTTGCGAGTGATTCCGCCCAACCATTGTACTGGTTATGGCCGACCATGAATCGATCCAATGCGACCATGAGTTCAAATGGATCGTTCGATCCCACAAGATTACATGACAATCGATAATCAACCATGGATTGAATAAACTCAATGTGGTTCAATTTTGGACTGACTATGAGTTATGGTGCAGAACCTTGGACTAGTCACAGGATCGGCTATACGACTGGTTGATTGGCCCAAGGATTAACCATAGGACTGGCCAAGTAGAATTGACCCGCGGGCTAGCCCACAAACTGGTTAGAGGACCGATCGATTTGGGCCAGGACTTAGCCAGCAAACCCAGCTGCGACCCATTTTTCTCAATAAAGGGAATTTCGAACTCGGTTTGGCCAATCAAGCCGAGTTGCGTCTGGCTTTGTTTAGGCATGGCTTAGGCATGAACCTTGAGCCAAATAAGGTGATTGATGGTGGTTGGACTCAATTAACTCTCGCCCAAAGAGATGGCATTCTAACTTGATAATTCCCATGGTGTATTTAATGTTCTTGGAAGGTAGCCTATTAATGCATGATGACTAAGTAGGACACTTGGGACAATTAGTTTTACTCTTGAAATGTAATCATGAAATTTTGGATGGTTACATATTAAAAGGGGGTGAGTTATAAGCTCATTAATGGTAGGGAGTGACTCTCGAATTTTTATAAAATTTCCCCTTTCAAATTTAACCATACTTCTTTCATAAAAGTTTTAAAGGACATCCATATCTACAATATATAGAAATTTCAAAAAGTTTTGTGATGATTTAGATTTCGAAATGAGTCTCTCTTTCCGACCATTAAATCTGCTCAATGGATGAATTTTTGGGTTGTGTTTAGTGATTTGCTGCTCTTTCCACAGCACGAATTGGACTTGGGAGCGCGCTGCGCAAATTTTGAACCTCTGACCCTGTCGCCTACGTGGAGCCACATGTCGACTTCTGAATGGTCTCACCCTTCGCCTACGTGGAGGGTAAAACCCACACAATATTTTCTCGCCATCTTTCCAACCTAAGGTACTCAAGAGCAAGGCTACCCTTCAAACCGCAACATCTGCTTCAAAATGGTCAAACAAAGATTGAATGAGAGAGAAAGAGAGAGCAAAGAGAACGAGAGAGAGAGAGAGAGGAAATTGCCTTAAAGGGTCATTTTGTGATTAAAGGTCACCTCATGGTCCACGTGGACTCTATTTTTTTTAATGGAAAAGCCACTTAGGCATTAAAATATAATTAAAAAAAGCCACATAATATTTCTTGTCAGAATTTCTAACTAGAGGCGGCATGGTTTGAAGCAAAACATCACGCGTGATTGGCGCTGGCAAAGAAGGATCGAGCAAGCACAGAAAACTTCGAACATTTGGATAAAAAAAGGGGGGGAGAAGAGAGGCACGGGCCGCAAGACTTGGAAGCAACAAATAGTGTCAATTGATGGTGGCGACAACATCTAGAGAGTGATGGAGAAGGATCAACGACGATGGAACTTAAAAAATCTTTGAGAGAGGATTTCTTCGTGAGATCCGTGTTTATGCCCTGTTGTGCTCTGTTTTTGCTGCAATCTCTATCTTGTCACATTAGTCCTTTTTTTTAGTACACCTCCAGGGAGTCAGTTAATTCACTCACTACCATGGTTTTTAAATCCTTAAATTCTTCTACAGAGGTGACAATAGGACTTTATTCTCTAATAAGTGTCACAAATATTTTTCTACTACCATGATATCATCTCCATTAGCCCTTATTTGATTCAATCGTCCTTTTAATCTTCCACATTATTGTTTGAGGGTATCAAGATTGTTTATTTCAGCATTTTGAAGAAAGTGAAGTCTCCTGATGCGTGCCTTTCTTGCATCATGAAACTCTTCTTTTAGTATGTTGTCACATTATATTACGAGTTTAATGCCGTCTATGAAAATGATCCAATTAGTATACAAAGCTGATCTGAATAGAGGATGAGATCAGCTTGCTAAACCGAATTTGTTAGATTAAAGCTCAGCACACTTATCCTATTAGGATCAGAACTCGGATAGTTTGTTGCTGTAATCTTATTCAAGCCGCACATAACTAGACTCCTTATTAATACATGCCGGTGCTCGTTGGAAGAGGAGAGAAACGTGGATTTGTGTGGGGCTGTCTGTGCCGTTGACTTCTTCAAGCCTTGAAGTGGAGTTCTCTTTTCGTTGGGGGCAC
>CM024583.1:23716753-23798704 GCA_014182395.1 Eucalyptus sp. ANBG9806169
ATGGAAAGACAAGCGCAGCAACAACCCGGGAGCGTAACGCCTTACTCAAGGACTAGTGGAACAATTTTTGAAGTTGAAACCACCTAAATTCGGTGGAATGGGAAGTCCCGAGGAGGCGGAGCATTGGATTGATGGGATGGAACGAATTTTCCGGTTGTTGGACTACAATGATGTCTTTGAGAAAATAACTTTGGCGAGTACCACAACTGGAGGGAAATGCAAAGTTTTGGTGGAGAGCTTCGAGGACACAATCTTTCCACCAGTGTAATGATGTTAATTGGGACGAGTTTGTCGTAGCTTTCAATAGAAAGCATTTTTCCGACCGTGCTAGGGACAAGAAAATTACAGAATTTGTTCGGTTAGAACAAAAAGAACCGATAAAGTGATCAATATGAGGCAAGATTTTATGAACTGTCTAGATATGCTCCTAGACTGATTGAAGATCGGGAAGAGAAAGCTAAGAGGTTTCTGAAGGGATTGAGAACTGACATAAGGAAGCAACTGGTGCCTTTGAACATAAGAGATTATAATGAGATCTATGAAAGGGCACAGTTGGTGGAGCAGGAGCTAGTAAGGGAGCAGTCGGAGAATAAGAGACAATCGTCTTTTAGTGATATCAGACGGGGTAAGAGACCCTATACAGGTCAAGGTCAGACCTGGGAGTCTAAGAAGAAGGGCAATTTCGGGAATTTTGGAAAAGCTAAGGACGGTTTGAATCTGGGAAAAACACCTTATCGGAATGAAGAATGTCGAAGGTGTGATGGGCGACATGGCCCCGAACCCTGTAATGGACGGTTGAAGTGCTATGGCTGTGGAAAGGTAGGACATCTTAAGAAGGATTGTCCACAGGAGAGGTCGCGGACAAGTATCAACTCATCGCGACGAGTACCACGGCGTACTCATCGGGCCATATTCACAAAGGAATCCACAGACCACCAGCTCGGGGAAAAGTGTATGTTTGTCACCCAAGAGGAAGCAAAAGCTTCCAAAAACATCATCTCAGGTACAATTTTCATAAATGGCAAGAAGGCTTATGCATTGTTCGATACGGGTGCTACGCATTATTTTGTGTCTGAAAGATATAGACTGTTGAGTAAAATAGAAACGACATTTCTTGAGACACCCCTTTGTGTTTCTACACCTTTAAAGGATGTGGTGTTGTCTACGCTAGTATGTGAAAAATGTAAGATAACCATAGGAGGAAGGGATATGGAAATAGACTTAGTCATAATGGCTATGTATAATTTTGATGTTATCATAGGAATGGATTGGCTTCATAAGTATCAGGCCAAAATGGATTGTTATAGAAAAGTGATCCAGTTTATTTTACCTGATCAATTAGATTGTGAATTTCTGGGAGGCTAGACCAACCTGTCTATAGCACTTATTTCAGCAGTAGAGGCTTGTGTGTTACTTGACAAAGGATGTCAAGGGTACCTAGCAATGGTTAAAGATTATACCAAGGAAGAGCCTAAGCTTGATGAAATCCGAGTAGTAAATGAATTTCAAGATGTATTTCCTAAAGAGTTGCCCGGATTACCGCCGGAAAGAGAAATTGAGTTTGAAATTGAACTAATGCCTGGAACAGGACCAATATCGAAAGCCCCATACAGGATGGCCTTAATGGAACTAAAGGAGTTGAAAGTGCAACTACAGGAGTTGCTTGATAAAGGATTCATTAGGCCAAGTGCTTCACCTTGGGGTGCACCAGTTTTGTTTGTGAAAAAGAAAGATGAGTCGATGCGCTTGTACATTGACTATAGGCAACTGAATCAAGTGACCATTAAAAATAAATACCCTTTGCCCAGAATTGATGATCTATTTGACCAACTCCAGGGAAGTTCGGTCTTCTCTAAGATTGACTTAAGGTCGAGATACCATCAGCTAAGAATTAAGAAAGAAGACATTCCCAAGACTGCATTTAGGACTCGTTATGGACACTACGAGTTCCTTGTCATGCCATTTGGATTAACAAATGCACCAGCTGCATTTATGGATCTAATGAACAGGGTATTTAAGCCTTATTTAGAACAGTTTGTGATTGTTTTTATCGATGATATCCTGATTTATTCGGAAGGGCCTAAGGAACATGAGCAACACTTGAGGATAGTTTTGCAAACTCTGCGAGATCACAAGTTGTATGCCAAATTCAGCAAGTGTGAATTTCGGTTGGACCGGATAATATTTTTAGGACACGTGGTGTCAAGAGGAGGAATTGCAGTGGACCCGGCGAAAGTTGAGATGGTAATAAATTGGCCGAGACCGACAACACCCACTGAAATATGGAGTTTCTTAGGACTGGCCAGTTATTATCGAATGTTTATTGAAGGATTTTCATGACTGGCAAGTCCCTTAACCAAATTGACTCGAAAGAACGCAAAGTTTGAATGGAGTGGGGAATGTGAAAGGAGTTTTCAGGAGCTTAAAAGGAGGTTGACCTCGGCCCCAATCCTGACTATACCTTCTGGACCTGATGGTTTTACAGTGTATAGTGATGCATCTCATAAAGGATTGGGATGTGTTTTGATGCAGCATGGCAAGGTCATAGCCTATGCATCTAGACAATTGAAACCCCATGAACTAAACTACCCAACGCATGATTTAGAATTAGCAGCCATAGTGTTCGCTTTGAAGATATGGAGACATTATTTATATGGGGAAAAGTTTGAGATTTATACAGATCATAAGAGCTTGAAATATCTATTCTCACAAAAGGAGTTGAACATGAGACAAAGGAGGTGGATGGAGTTGTTAAAGGATTATGATTGTGAGATACGATATCATCCCGGGAAGGCGAATAAGGTAGCGGATGCTCTTAGTCGTAAGTCAGCTTTGGAGATGGCCAGTTTAAGATTGGCGAAATGGAACTTATTAAAATCCGTAGCGGACTCGGAGTTTGAATTAAAAGTGGATGGTCTTACCAGAATGCTTAGAGCATTAAGGATTGAACTTGAAATTATTTAGAAAGTTAAGAATCTGCAAGAGTCTGACTTGGAAATTATGAAACTGAAAGATGCAGTGTCTTTAGGGAAAAGACCCGAATTTCAAGTTTCTGAAGATGGAGTGGTAAGATGCCAAAGACGACTCTGTGTTCTCGACAATGAAGAAGTGAAGAAGGAAATTCTGTCTGAGGCACATAGGAGTAAATACAGTGTTCATCCAGGTAGTACAAAGATGTACGGGAATTTGCGTCAGCAATTTTGGTGGAATGGTAAGAAAGTAGATATGGCTAAGCATGTTTCTCAATGTTTGATGTGTCAACAAGTGAAGGCGGAGCATCGCAAACCTGCAGGACTCTTGAGACCGTTAGACATACCAGAGTGGAAATGGGAGCATGTAACGATGGACTTTGTGCAAGGACTGCCAAGGACATCAAATGGTCACGATTCTATTTGGGTAATAGTGGATCGTTTGACTAAGTCTACCCATTTCTTAGCAATCCGTATGAACTATTCAATGAATAAACTTGCTGAGATTTATGTAAGCCAGATAATACGCTTACATGGTATACCTGTAACGATCACTTCTGATCGAGACTCTAGGTTTACCTCGAACTTTTGGTGGAGTCTCCAAAATGCTTTAGGGACAAAGCTTCAATTCAGTACTGCTTTTCACCCTCAAACAAATGGACAAACAGAATGAGTGATCCAAACTCTGGAAGATATGCTAAGAGCCTGTGTTATTGACTTCAGAGGAAGATGGGATGAGGACTTGCATTTGATAGAGTTTGCATATAACAATAGCTTTCAGAAAAGTATAAGTATGGCCCTATATGAAGCGTTATATGGGAGAAGATGCAGGACCCCTGTCTGTTGGGATGAAGTAGGTGAAAGAAGATTGACAGGACCCGAATTGGTACAAGTTACCACTGAAGCTGTCGAGATTATCAGAAAGAGACTTAAAACAGCCTAGAGTAGACAGAAAGGCTACGCGGATAGGCATAGAAGGCCCTTGGAGTTTAGTGTGGGAGATCATGTATTTCTCAAAGTATCTCCAATGAAAGGAGTATCTCGTTTTGGAATGAAAGGAAAGTTAGGTCCCAGATTTGTTGGACCTTTTGAGATACTTGAAAGAATAGGAGACGCAGCTTATCGTTTGGCGCTGCCTCCTAATATGGGAAATTTACATGATGTGTTTCATGTGTCCATGCTGAGAAAGTATCAGCCAGACCCTGGTCACATACTCGATCATGAAGCCATCAAAATGGACGAGAAAGTACGATACGTTGAAGAGCCGGTGCAAGTGCTGGACAGAAAGGAGCAAGTCCTTAGGACCAAGACAATCCCGCTAGTTAAGATATTATGGCGACATCACGATACGGAGGAAGCCACATGGGAGAGTGAAGACCAGATGAAGGAAAAGTACCCCTACTTATTTCAAGAGGCATAAGCAATGTTTAATTTCGAGGACGAAATTCTCTAAGGAGGGGAGAATTGTGGCATCCTAGAATTTCATGAAAATCCCTAAGTATGCCATGGGCCATGGATAGGCGATTGAAGCACCGTTATTGTATTTTTTAGCCTTTTTGATCCATGGTTTGCAATGAGATTTATGACCAAGCTTTTAATGGATAATTTGAGGAAAGAAAGTTCTACCTTTGGCCATATGTGTTATAAATTGGAACTTATGAATTTGTGACTGCAAGTGTTATAGCCATTTAATTTGCAATTTAGTACTTTGATTAAATAGGGATTTAGCTGGTTTTTAAAAGGTCAATTTTGGATTATTTAAGCTTGGGTCTTAGGCCCAAGAGTGTTGGCCCTAAGATGGGCCAAGATGGCCGGCCCATAGAGCCCATAAAGGGCCGTTGGTCGCACGAAGGCGGGGGGGAGTCCGGTTTGCATGCCTCCCCCCATTTGTCCCATGGTGATGGCCAAGTGTCACCCCCATGCAAAAGGTTATGATGGCGAATGATGGAGGGAAGGAATTAAGGGGAAAAGGGTGGCCGGTTTACGCGAGAGAGAGAGAGAGAGAGAGAGAGAGAGAGAGAGAGAGAGAGAGAGAGAGAGAGAGAGAGAGAGAGAGGAGGGTTCGTCCAAGAGAGAGAGAGAGAGAGGAGAGAAAGAGAGAAAGGAGGAAAGGAAGAAGGAGGAGGGCAGCCCGTCGACCGTCCGCCTAGTTCGCCGCCGTCCGTCCGCCACCTTGCCGCCGATTGTAGTTGTTTTGTGCTTTAACCCGAGGCAAGTAGAGTCCGTTAAATCTACACTTTGTTGCTGTGGTTTACTTGTTGTGATGATGTGTGATGCATGGTGGAATTTGAATGGAGTAGAGGTGAGCATTTTTGACGATGAAGAAGCTGTGTTCTAAGTCTTGTATTCTGTGTCTTGTATTCTGTTTTTTTGAAGAAACAGTTTGTCCTTTGGTGAGTTCGTGGGTTGCATGCAATTTTATACTTGGAATTTCACTTCAACTTATTAATGAAAGTTGTATAGGACTTCTTGATGATTAACATACTAAAATTTGAGACGAAATGGACAAGTATTGAGTGGTAAAACCCTTTTTCTCCGAAAATACTAGATCTGGAAAACTGTTCTTTGACCTCTTACAATTCTGTGAATTTTATAAAATGTTCCAGTTCGAATTCGACTTCGTGCTCTTGAGAATATTTGTATATAACATCTTGAGGGACAACATACTGAAATTTCAGAATAAATGGACCGGTAATGACTAAGGAAACGATTTTTCTTCAACACGGGTAGATCTGGAAAACGGTACTGAGAACAGGAAAAGTAAATCGATTTTAACTTTTAATTCAGAAAAAATTGGACTTCTATTAATTCATGAAACTTGTACCTCTAGATCTTAATTACAATGTGTCCAAATTTCAGAATTTTCTGAGTTCATTTAAGGGTTCAATCGAAATTGTTTTCGAAACTGTGCATGGGTAAGGCTAGAAATCCTTTTTCAGTGATATACGGACCTGTACGTATTCTGTGAAGCCTTGTTTGATATGGTGTTCTTCACGAAATATGTTTTCTTAGATCTTATCTGCAATGTCGTAAATTTTCAGAATTTACTTCCACCGTTTACTAATTTTTCCGAAATTTTCATGAACCGCATGTATTCTGTTTAAGCTGGAAATTGTTTTATTTACTGGTTATTGAAATTGTTATGTAAATCATGATATCTTGGATTATTACTCGTGCAATGATGTGATGACATTCATACATTTCATATGACATCAAAGGATTGATGGATTTTCATGAACTCAATGAAGTTTTTCAAAACCATTGCATCAAATGATACTTTTCCCAATGCATATTATATGATTTCAAAAAGGCTGATTCCAATCATTGGCATTGTTACATCAAATGTGAAATTGAAAAATGAGATATATGAGAGTATGCATTGTAATGATAAGAAGGCCGTTAGAGGTGTGAGCCGACGATGCCCCGGGAGTGTCGAGATGCCCGGAGTGTGTGTGCCGGATGCCTGGAGGTGTGTGATGGATGTCCTCGGGAGTTTCGAGATGCCCGGAGGTGTGTGCCGGATGCCCGAGGTGTGTGCCGGAGGTTCCTCGCGATGCCAGGTTGGGTGCGAGCTGTGGGATGCAATTATTGGTCCTGGGAAAGGAAGATGTGGTGATCCAATTGAAAGATAAAAGTTGAAATTGATTCACACATGGTATGGTGACACGTATGCATGACTATATGATGTGATATGCATAAGTGCATGATGGTATGTGCACATGGTATGGTGACATGTATGCATGACTATATGATGTGATTTGTATAAGTGCATGATGGTATGTGCACATGGTATGGTGACATGTATGCATGACTATATGATGTGATATGTATAAGTGCATGGTGATATATGCACATGACATGGTGACTTATATGCATGGCTGTTTTGATGTAATATGCATGGCTGAAAGGTGAAATATGTTTAACATGTATGAACTATACGTATTCTACTATGATGTCATGATTGTTCTGCTTGCTGCATTGTGTAGTTTAATGGGTCTTTTACCTACTGAGTGGTTGTACTCACCCCTTTGGGGACTAACATTTCAGATTAGAAAGATGCCTCTCCCTCCGGTCACACGCGGTACCTTTTACGGCCTTCCATCTGACGTGGAGGTCGAGTGCATGGAGCACGTATGCGTCACCATCCCTAGTTTGGTGTTTATACGGGTTCGGGTGCTGGTGATGTATGTCGTGGGCCTGGCTGGGGGCCCGGTCATCCAGGAGTTCTTATCCGTCCACGTCCGACGTGACGGAGTGATGTTGGGGATGTTGCCGCCGCCACCGCCCGATGCACCAGGATGGGTGTGATGCCCGCGTGAGGAGAGGGAGTTGACACTTTTTGGAGATAGCCGACACTTGTAGATGGAGGGTTATACACGATCGATATAGGGGGTCGAGATCTCTCTTTTGAGTTGTAGCCAAGTTTAGTGAAAGGCCTTGGCTTTTTGGCTGTACCGACCCGAGATGTCCATCCTAAAAATATAAATAAAAGTGGCTCGGCTTTATGTTTTCCTTCGACGTGTAGTTGGTGTGCATTGTATCATCGTTACGAGAGTAGAGGGATGGTGAGACTCGTCTTTAATTCCGCCATGAGCTGCGCTAAACTCTTTTCAAAAAAAAAAAATTTGCCTCCGACCCTCGGTTCTCCTTTCAACCCTTAATCAAGAATATGTAACCGGTATTCATTAGGTAGAGCGATAGATATCTGTGGCGACCTTAGTTGTTTGGGGGTGCCACATAAACCCATCCCCTAGGGTTCCCATGCAGCAGGATAAAACACTTTTGCTCCGTCACCTTCTTTGGTTGACCAAAACGCTCGGGAGGAGCTGCCATGTAAGGACCTAAACATGTTATTCCACAACACGGTGAGATGACGTTTCAGCAAGTTCACCCCCTAAGACCTGACTAGGAAGAAAATACACCCCAAGGGCTACCTAAACACAGGCACAAGTCAGAGGACCTACCTTTGCCTCGGTCCCTTTCTACAAGTCAATACAATTCAATCACTCAATCAATCCATGCAACAAATCGATTCATCAAAGTAGATTGAATCATCAATCAATCAAACTAGTCGATTCCATGTCATTAAGACCATCTCTCGGTCAATCCAATCAATACTATCTATCCAGTCCGATCATATTAATGACTGCTCACCCTAAGCTGAAGATAGATAGAAATGCTCGCCTAAAGCTGACAACCACGTATACTGCTCACTCTAAGCTGATATATCAAAGCCCTCATGCTGATATAGTATACGGTTAATGCTCACCAAAGCTATGCGATACTTAATTGCTCACCAAATCTGTGCGATACTTAATTGCTCACCGAAGCTGTGCGATACTTAAGGTATACTGCTCACTCTAAGCTGATGTATCGAGCCCTCAAGCTGATACAGTATACCATTCTACTCAGCCAACCATTGCACCACTTTTATCATACTCGATAAAAATAATCGTGTGTGGGTACACGGTCAGCCTCAGCCAAAAATATAATATCATTTCTTTCAAAACTCCCACCATTTATATAGTCAATAAAAACATTTTTGGCGATGTAAACCGATGCCCAGTGATTTTCTAATTAAATACTAAAATTATTAAATTTCGGGATAAATACCAAAAAATTGCAAATCACACTCAATTTGCACAACATAGCAAAAATAAATAAAAAAAAAATCATACCATTGCGATTAGTATAAAATTATGATCATCGACTATCCCGGTCTAATTTTCGAAAAATAATAATTAATTGAATAATTTCAAATTTTAATTAATAAATACCCATAAATAGCAAAAATGCACAATTAGGCTGGAAAATCCTAAATAAATACCAAAACGGGCCCGGAAAAATTCCGAGACTCGTTAGATAAATAGTACAGCTTATCTATTTGTTAATTGCACTAATCTAACCACCTAAAATGCAATATCGATCAATTAAATTGCTAATCTGTTCTAACTAACCACCTAATACATACTTAGCCTAAACTAATCAATCCTTAAGCATAATTAACTACCTAAGTAGGGATTAGTGATTAAACTCACTTTATTAACGATCCAATGGGCTCACTTCGATAGGGACGCGGAAAGGATCGATAAACTCCAAAGTAGGAACACCAAGCGGGGCCAGGAAAGGCTCGAAAATGGGCCTCGAAGCCCAAAACCCTTGCTGGGCTTTTTGCTTCTACTTGCTTGTCGAAAGAGGAAGGACCATTGCCTGGCTTGGTTGGAAACGGTCTAGGTGGGTGGGCGAGTGGTTGTAGTGGTGGCGTGGTGTTCGACGGGCGACCAGGCAGCTTTGGCGACAGCAAGGGAGGTCCAAATGGTTTGGGGGATGGCCTGGCAGTCGCGCTTGGGCGGAACGACGACCAAGGTTGCGCGCGACGGGCACGGCTTGCATGGAGGACTCGCAGGGCAACAATGGGGGTGCGATTGGATTCCAGCAGCTAGCGGTTGCTCGAACGGCCAAGGGGGGAGGGAGCTGCGGCTTCTCTGCGATTCTTGGGGCTTCAAGCTACTGGGGATGGAGGGGGGTGTCGACCAGATGGAGAAGAAGGAGACCAAGCTGTTGTGGAGGGGGCCACTTAACCTTCAACTTCATCTCTTTATCCCCTAGACTTGGTCCCACTTGCAAGCTAGCTTCCTCAGCAACTTGCAACCTTCAAATTTCCATAACAAGCTAATGAAATGGTCCAATAAGTCATGGGTCATAGGACATACGAATTTTGCACCATCTCTCCAAATTCCACTTCCATTTCCTCTTGAATCAATCCAATTCGGCTCTCAAAAATTCGTTCAAGGTATTCACGATCAAATTGACATTTTTCCTCACCAATAGATCCAACTTGCATCCTAATTTCGTGATAAAAAACGGTCCACTGAATTTTCCGGACAAAATGACCCTATAACGACTTTTTCCGCCAAAACCTCGATTTGCAGAAAAATCTTTGGAGGATGAGTCGACGTTCCTAAAATGACTCGTGACATAACAGAACTTTCAATTCTGAAATCGAATTCAAATTCGCGGTTAATTTTAATCTGGCGCAATTTTAGCGTGACCTAAGCTACCGAGTTGCTTTCATAAATTTTTTTGTGCAAATGACCCGTGGTCTATTTTCTTCGAGCCACAATGAATCTCTTCGACACATTAGTGACTCTTGGTGGTCATGAAAACTTGAAGTTTCAATTACAGACACATGGTACCAAAACGATAGAAAAATTAGTCTAGTGACAAATGACGAAAATTTTGCAATTTAGTGGAATCACCCACGTTTACCCATACATCTCTGTCGAACCGACCTATCTCTGATCTCTAATTGATCTTTACTGTGCTGTAATGACCTCTATAGATGAGCACGGTCAAGTAGTCGATTCCTGATCGAATTCTCAATTCTATTGCGTTAAAACTCCTTAATGGCTTCCCCAAATAGTCTAGTTATCTCATGAGTAATCAGCTCTGAGAATAGTACTATAGGCGCGTCGATGAAAGGCTCGATATATTTAATTGAAAACAGAACTGAAAATCTAGGATGTCACAACTCTTCCCCTCTTATAAAAATTCCGTCCTCGAAATTTAAACCATTACAACACTTTAAACAAAAAGGTGGGGGTACAATTGTCTCATCGACTCTTCGCTTTCCAAGGTTGCTCCTTCAGTGCCGTGGTGTTGCCAAACCACTTTGACCAATAGGATGGTCTTTGTACGCAGAACCTGTTCTTTTCGATCCACAATCTGAACCGTGCTTTTAACGTATGACACTCTGTCATCCACATCCAATTCCTCGAAATTAAGCACATGGGTCGGGTCAGGCTCATACTTCCTCAACATCGACATGTGAAAGACGTCGTGCACTTGCGCCGGTCTCGACGGCGAAGCAAGATGATATGCTAGGATCTTGATTCTCTCTAGAATCTCAAATGGACCAACGTACCTCGGACTCAGTTTTCTCTTCTTGCCAAAGCGCGAAGTACCCCTCATTGATGACACTTTTAGAAAAATGAGATCACCAACTTGGAATTCCAATGATCTCCGACGCTTATCTACGTAACTTTTCTGCCGGCTCTGAGCAAACTTTAGTCTGCCTTTGATGATTGCAACTGCATCCACTGACTGCTGAACCAACTCTGGGCCTATGATCTTTCTCTCCCCGACTTCATCCCAACATATCGGCGTTCTACACGCCCTGCCATACAACGCTTTGAAAGGAGCCATCTGGATACTCTGCTGGTAGCTGTTGTTGTAGGCAAACTCAACCAGATGGAGCTGTTCCTCCCAGCTTCCCTTGAAATCTAACATGCAAGCTTGTAGCATGTCTTCAAGGGTCTGAATCATCCTCTCAGACTGGCCATTCGTCTAAGGATGATATGGCGTACTGTATTGCAGCTTCGTTCCTAAGGCAGCCTGCAAACTCTTCTAAAATCAGCTGTGAATCTCGGATCTCGATCCAAAGTTATCATAACCGGCACTCCATGCAGACAAACTATCTGACGCATGTACAACTCTGCGTGCCTATCCAAATCAAGGTCCTTTCGCACCGCATTGAAGTGAGCCGACTTTGTTAGTTTGTCGACCACTACCCAAATGGAATCATTACCCCTCTAACTCCTTGGTAAGCTTGTCACAAAATCCATCGTAATGTGCTCCTACTTCCACTCTGGGATCTCGAGAGGTTGTAAAAGTCCTCCCGGCTTACAATGTTGAGCTTTCACTTGCTGACACGTCAAACACTTGGCGACATGCTTGGCGATGTTTGCCTTCACACTAGACCACCAATAGTGTTGACGCAGATTCTGATACATCTTCATACTACAAGGATGAATGCTGTAACTGTTACGATGAGCTTCTGATAAGATCTCCTCCCTAAGCTCTGCATCGTCAGGTACACACAATCGTCGTCGGAACCTCAGTGTTCCATCCTCAGAAATCCGAAAGTCTGCTTTTCTCTTATCGGTATCCTCTTGCAAAATCTTCTGAACATTTGGGTCTATCGGCTGAAGTGCCTTAATCCTGTTTAGAATATTCGGCTCAATTCTGAGGGTGGCCATAAGATTTGAAAGGTGGCCTACCTCAAATTTGAAAACCGAATCTCGAGCTCTCTCTAGTAGATTCCACTCCTTAACCAGCATATGTGCGACTGAAGACTTCCGATTCAAAGCGTCGGCAACCCTATTTGCCTTTCCAGGGTGATATAAGATATCACAATTGTAGTCCTTCAGAAGTTCCATCCATTGATGATGTCTCATATTCAACTCCTTCTGAGAGAATAGATACTTGAGACTTTGATGGTAAGTAAAGATTTGAAATCTCTCTCCACACAAATAATGTCTCCAAATCTTTAGAGCGAAAATGATTGCCGCGAGTTCTAAGTCATGCGTCGAATAGTTCTGTTCATGAGGTCTCAACTGACAAGAGGTGTATGCAACAACCCTACCATATTGCATCAGCACACAACCTAGTCCTCTAAACGACGCATCACTGTAGATCTCGTATCCTCTAGGACCAGATGGAATGGTCAGCACAAGTGCAGTAGTCAGCTTTTGCTTAAGCTCTTGAAATCTACGCTCGCACTTGTCTGTCCACATAAACTTCTCTTCTTTCTTCAAGAGTTGAGTCAACGGCGACGCCAAAGCCAAAAATCCTTCCACGAACCTTCTGTAGTAACCTGCCAAACCTAGAAAACTTCTTATCTCTGTCACTATAGTCGGTCTTGGCTAGTTGATCACTGCTTCAATCTTGGCTGGGTCCACGGAGATTCCTTCGCCTGAAATCATGTGACCTAGGAACGCAACACAAGTCAACCAAAACTTGCACTTGCTAAACTTGGCGTACAACCGGTGAATCCTCAGAGTCCGCAATACCATCCTCGGATGACTCTCATGCTCCTCAGCACTTCTCAAATATACCAGAATATTGTCGATGAATATGATTACAAATTGATCTAGGTACTCTTTAAGCACTCTATTCATCAGATCCATAAAAGCGGCTGGAGTGTTTGTAAAACCGAACGGCATTACAGTGAATTCATAATGGCCATATCGAGTACGAAACGCTGACTTTGGAATGTCCTCCTTCCTATTCCTCAGCTGATGATATCATATCCTCAAGTCGATTTTTGAAAATATCGATGCTCCT
This sequence comes from Eucalyptus sp. ANBG9806169, assembly GCA_014182395.1. NCBI lineage: Eukaryota > Viridiplantae > Streptophyta > Magnoliopsida > Myrtales > Myrtaceae > Eucalyptus > Eucalyptus sp. ANBG9806169. The sequence goes on from CM024583.1 coordinate 23,729,848, forward strand.
TGCAGTTGATCAAACAAGTCGTCGATCCTCGGGAGTGGATACTTGTTCTTGATTGTCACCTAATTGAGTTGGCGATAGTTGATGCACAAGCGCAACGAACCATCTTTCTTCTTTATAAACAGAACTGGTGCTCCCCAAGGCGATGCACTAGGACATATGAATCCCTTATCCAACAACTCCTGCATCTGCACCTTTAGTTCCTTCAACTCAGATAACAACATCCGGTAAAGAGCCTTAGAAATTGGTTCTGTCCCAGGAGCTAATTCAATCATGAACTTTATCTCCCTCTTCGGCGGTAAGCCTGGCAATTCCTTCAGGAAGACATCTGGAAATTCTTGCACCACTGAGATATCTTCGATCTTCAACTCCTCAACTGTCGTATCCATGACAGTTGCCAAGTAACCTCGACAACCCCTGTCTAATAAACGGGTCACCTCAAGCGATGAGATCAAGGTAATCGAGGGTCCTCCTCAATTGCCGACAAACTCGAAACTCTCACCCTCTAACGGGTCAAACTAAATCGCTTTACGATAGCAGTCCATCTTAGCTCGTTGCTTGGTGAGCCAGTCCATGCCAATTATCAAATCAAAGTCACACATGGGTAGGACTAATAAATCTATCCTCCATTCTCGCTCACCAATCCCTAACTTGCAACTAGAACAACCCAATGGAGACAACACATGATCCTTTAATGGTGTAGATATGCTAACCACTGACTCCAGCAACTCAGGACTCAATCCTATTAGCTTAACATATTGCTCGACAATAAAAGAGTGAGTTGCTCCAGAGTCGAATAAAGCATAAGCAACATGGCTATTCAGCGAAACTGTACCTGTGATCACATCAGGCGTGTCCTCAACCTAACCTCTGGTGATGGCATAAACTGTTCCTTGAGCTGGGGGTCTGATCTGTCCACCCTACGGTGCGTTCTGCAGCACAAATCCTCTGACCTGACCCATCGGTGGCAGCGGTGGTAACTGCTATTGTCCTCTTGGTCTTCTAGGACAATCTCTGGCTATGTGACTGATAACTCTATAAAAATAGAGTTATTTTACCTATTTTAGACAACAATTAATGCGATATCTATGAGAAAATATTTGGATTTCCTCCTGATTATTTGAATTTTCCTTGTTTATGCAGAATAATGAGATATGGGAAAGATAAAGAAAAGAATGGCAAAAATCAGGAATTCAAATCAAGCAGCAGTGGAAGATAGATATCAAATCAGGGAATCCTTGATTTTGTTCCCTAATGTTATCTGCAAGCGTTGGGAGTTTAGATAACTTGGATATATCCTATGAAGAGGAGAACATTGGGAGGGAGAGACAGCAGCTAGGTTTTCTTGTTAGATCGTTTTTCATTATTCTAAGAGTTTTTTCAAGTATTTTGAAGAGAAGACAAAAGTGGTGACAGAATTCTTGTTCTTTGATTCAAGATGCTGAATTTAATTTATATTTTTATTTCTTTATCTACTATGTTCTAATTTTCTTTTGTTAGGCTACAATGTAGCCTAACCATGATGATGTTGATTCCATGATTTTTATGTTTTACAATTGATTTCATTCATGTGAGTTATATATTATTGTGCATAATGCTTTTGAGTGATTGGCCACCACTTGAATGATCTGATGTACATGTTTGAGACTGAGAAGTGATAATATGCAATTGCTCATTATAATATATAACCATGAATTAAACATGGATAGAGATATACCGCGTTATTTGTATAGCTTTCGGTGATAAGGTGATCCAAAAGACTCATTGTAAGCCAGGAATATTCATAGTTTTTAATGCACTTATGTTTATTTTAATTCACATAGAGATATAATGGATTAATAAACTGAGTAGGTTTACTATACCTAGAGATAGGATAGTAAATAGGTTAGGAAATTCTGCTATCACATGTTTGATATCGTTCTTGTATTCACAACAATCTGAAATTCATATCTAGTGGTTATGGTGAACTCGGATGCTCTAACATATTTATCTGATTGATTTACTTCATTTAGTCTCCAAATTTTGTTTTTAATTTAGTCTCAATTATATTTTGATCTGTTAGATAAATTCTAGAGTTAATCTATTTTAGTATTTAATTAGTTTATTAATCATCGATCTATGTGGGACGATATTCTTTCTTATCATTATATTACTTGTTCGACATGTTCACTTGCGTTTAGAATTTTACGAACAAGTTTTTTGGCGTCGTTGCCGGGGATCGTTTGTTTAATACTAATTAATATTGATACCAGATAATTCTAAGTTTAATCTAGCTTTTATTTTGTTTTACTTTTCAAGGTGTATATCGGTTTATGACACGTAGCCAACACGGGAAACTTGTTGAGCTTGATCCAGAAATCGAGCGTACATTCAAAAGGCGACTAAGAGAACAGAGAAATCACGCTAAGAAGATGGCAGACAGTGATAATGAAAATCCACGTAGACTCTTAAGAGATTATGCTGCACCAACAGTTCAAGGCACCACATCAAGTATCAGACGACCTGCAATTCAAGCAAACAACTTTGAGATCAAGCCATCACTCATTCAGATGCTTCAACAATCAGTGCAATTCAGTGGGCTACCAAGCGATGATCCAAACGCTCACATCGATACTTTTCTTGAAATCTGTGACACCATTAAATATAATGGAGTTACAGATGATGCTATTAGATTGAGATTATTTCCATTCTCTCTTAGAAACAAAGCTAAGAGTTGGCTTTCTTCTCTTCCTACAGGATCAATCACTACATGGAATGATATGGCTCAGAAATTTCTTGGTAAGTTCTTTCCACCTGCAAAGTCTGTGTAGATGCGTAACGATATTACTAATTTTATGCAGATGGATAATGAATCATTATATGAAGCATGGGAAAGATTCAAAGAATTTCTTAGGAGATGCTCACATCACGGACTACCCGTATGGATGCAGGTACAAACCTTTTATAATGGCTCTAGTACAAATATTTGTTCTATGATTGATGCAGCTGCAGGAGGAACTCTAAATAATAAAACACCAGAAGAAGCCTACAATTTATTAGAGGAGATGGCATCAAATAGTTATCAGTGGCCTACTGAGAGATTACCAATGCGAAAAGTTAGCGAAGTTCATGAAGTGGATGCTTTTGCTGCAATTGCTGTACAATTTGAAACACTCAACAAAAAGCTAGATAATATGAGTGTTTCAACCATGAAAATTCAAAATTTGACATGTGATTTTTGTGGTGGAGGACATGTTAGCACAAATAGTGTCGGTAGGTAATACTTTTAAACAATCTAGTGAAAATTCTAACTTTGTTGGGAATTTTAACAGGTCATAGAATAATCCCTACTCCAACATGTACAATCCGGGATGGCGCAATCATCCAAATTTTTCATGGAATAATAGAATGTGACGAGACCACCGAAATTCAAACAATCAGAAGAGACAAAGTCAAATTTGGAAGATATAGTCACCAAACTTGCTAATACGACTCATGACTTCATCAAAAGCACGGATGTGAAATTTCAAAACCAAGAGGCTTCAATCAAAAATCTGGAGATGCAAGTGGGTCAGTTAGCAAGCATGATGTCAGGGATACAACAACGTTCTTTGCCGAGCAATACAGAGAAAAATCCAATTGAAAACATAAAGGCTATTACCCTAAGAAGTGGTAAACAAGTGGAAGAAGAAGTGATTTTCAAAGACAAGGAAGAGGTGATCAATAAACAATCGAAGGAGACAAGCAAGAGTAAACTTTTTCCAGATAATCCCAAGCCATATGTGCCGCCAATTCCATTCCCTCAGCGACTCTAGCAACACAAAATAGATAAGCAATTTTCTAAATTTCTTGATGTATTTAAAAAATTGCATATTAACATTCCTTTTGCAGATGCTTTAGCACAAATGCCTAGTTATGCAAAATTTTTGAAGGAGATTTGGGCAAACAAAAGGAAACTGGAGGATTATGAAATTGTGAAGTTAAATGAGGAGTGTTCAGCCATCCTACAAAACAAATTGCCTCCGAAATTAAAAGATCCAGGGAGTTTTACTATTCCTTGCACTATTGGGGATTCTTACTTTGAAAAGGCATTATGTGATTTAGGTGCAAGTATTAATTTGATGCCTTATTCAGTTTTCAAGAAATTAGGATTGGGCGAGGTAAAAGCAACCACAGTGTCACTTCAACTGGCTAATCGATCAATTAAATATCCGAGAGGTATTGTGGAAGATGTTTTGGTAAAAGTTGACAATTTATCTTTCCTGCAGATTTCATAGTTCTTGATATGGAGGAAGATTTTGAGGTACCACTTGTCTTAGACTGACCTTTTCTAGCAACAGGAAGAGCTCTTATTGATGTACAACAAGGGAAGTTGATCCTTAGAGTTCAAAAAGATCTTGTTTCATTTAATGTTTTTAAAGCAATGAAATATCCATCTGATGATAATTCTTGTTTTAGAATTGAGACAGTTGACAAGTTGGTGAATAAGATTTTTCAGGAAAATATTTTTAAAGATCCACTTAAAGCATGTCTGATTCAACCAAGGGACAAAGATATTCAGAATGATGAGATAAAGGAGTACACAAATTTCATGGAGGCAATTCCACCATATTCAAGGCAGAAGGCAATTAAATTTGAGGAGTTGGGACAACGAATTATAAAGCCTAAACCATCAATTGAAGAGCCTCCAATTCTTGAACTTAAACCCTTACCTTCTCATTTGAAATATGCTTATTTAGATGGAGTGTCTTCTTTACCGGTAATTATATCTTCTTCTTTGACAAATTTGATGGAGGAACAATATAAACCCACTATCCAACCTCGGGCGTTTGAACCTAAAGATGCAAGAAGTAGTGAATGGTCAACGTTTGAAGCCCTACTTTGAAGGTGGTTACAACAAGCGAAGACCACCTTTGAACTTCATCCTCCAGATTAGCAACATCTAAGATAGTTTGGCTGAAAACTACAAAGCAAGCGCTTCTTGGGAGGCAACCCAAGCATTTTAATTATGTTTTTTTTTTGTTATGTTTTGCAAAAAAAAAAATGCTTAACTTTTCTCTGTTTTATTCAGGTTAATTTTTTAGGGAGCACCTTTCAAGAGTTTAATCATCAAGGTCATCTATGAAGTTATCCTACAACCGGGGAGTCTTCTTCTTCCTATTTTTATTTTTCGCATTGAGGACACCGCTTCATTTAAGTTTTGGGGGGGAGGAGACAAATTTTTTGAATAATTTTTTTTTTTGTCTATCATGATTGCATTCCTGGTTGTGAATTTTTACAATTCTTAGGAAAATTTAAATTTTATTTAAACTTGCAATTGATGTGTGAGTCAATTTTAATTCGATTATGTTGATCCACTTACCGAGAACTAAAAGTCCTTAATTTTTGAATTGTGTGTAAATCTAGAGAACATTCATGTGAAGTATGTGATTTTCTTAGATTTCACCCAAATCTTAGAATTTGTTTGATTTTCTCTTGAGGCGAAATCCTAAGCTAAATCTAACGAGAAAATGATTTAGGCAATTTTTGGATCGATTGAGCCTTTCAAGCTAACCTTGTTTATTTATCCCTAGTCACCCCTTTGAGCCTTAATTATTACCCAATTTTTCATTGGCACCCATATATGTTTAGCCTAGCCATTATCAAAATTATATCATTGTCCCATGCCCTATGAACACGTTGATTTTCTTTGTGGGATTATTTGAGCTTAATAGAAATTTGGGAGGAAGGATCGAGTATGAAAAAAAAAAAAAAAAAAAAAAAAAAAAAAAAGGTGATTGCTATGGTTGTTTGGGGTGTATTATGAAAAAAAAAATTGCTTTTATGGTTCCCTATCCAACTTTCAATTGAGTGAGCCTTTTGGATACTCAATGGGTTGGAAATTTTCATGTTATAGCAATCTCAGAAAAGTATTTACTGTTGAAGACCTCAACAAAGGCGTTCTAGTCCGAGGCTACACCTTCAGGGAATACCGTGCCTCTGGTGGCTTTCCACCAAGTGTTAGCGTTACCTTGCAGTTGGTAGGTTGCAAGGATTACCTTCTCCGTCTTTGTGCATGTTAGTAGTGCAAAAGCCTTCTCCAAGCCTTGAATCCATAGAGCTGCAGCTTCGGGGTCTCCTGCCCTAGAAAACTTCGGTGGGTTCAATTTCAAAATTTGTTCCACCAACTTATGCATCGGTCTTCCAGCGACCACGTTCTCTAGCAGAACCTCAGCAGGTTCGACGACAGGTGCGGCGGCAACTGCAGCAACAACCGCGGCAGCATTGACGGCAGCTGTGGTAGCGGTGGCAATAGCAGCTTGAATCTATGCTTGCTGATCCATTCTATTCCCCATCATCTCGAGCACTTGCATGATTCCAACGAATCTTGGATCCTCAGGGGCTACTACCCCAGCACCAACAGGTGGCGGTGCTACTCCACTAGCGCTAGCTTGAGCTGGCGCCCTACCACGGCCTCCTTGGGTACTGACCCTCTTCTCCATCCTACCCCGAGTCATTGGACCCATGGTCCTCTTTCTAGGAGTCCTCTACTCCTGATCACTCATTTTACAAGTTTTCTACTGAAACCTGCCTTCCAATTCCACGCCGAATTAGAAATTGAGCGATCCAAACAAACAATTCTACCAATCAGCTATCACAAACATGCACCAGCATGAAATAAAGGTCTTTCCTACTAACTATCCCATGACTCATCGCACCTTATCACTCCAAATGCTAACCTGGCTCTGATACCACCAAAACGGGGATGTCACGCCCCGAACCTCCGAGCACGTGCCCATCCTTCGGTGGTCGATTAAATAGCAATGTCCTAGGACGCATCGCCGACCCTTTCATTTTAATGCACATGCGAAAGCGAATAATAAATCCCCAGACAACAACAAAATTGGATAGAAAAGTAGGACCACAAATTTTTCAAAACCAAACCACACTTATATACATATCATAACAAGTCATTTACAAAACCAACCAATCTATAAACAAGGTCTACAAAAAGAGGGGAGCGGTAGAGGCTACAGATCCTCTAATCAGTCGAGTCTTCGACTAAGTACTCCGAGGTCCCTGGCTTTAATAGACACGGGTCCACCACTGAACCACCTGGTGGATCGGCCGTGCCCTTCCCAAGAGCTACCTCCAAAATGGGGTGACACGACGTCTCAGTAAGTTCACCCCTTAAGAGCCGACTAGGAAGAAAATACACCCCAAGGGCTGCCTAAACACAGGCACAAGTCAGAGGACTTACCTTTGCCTCGGTCCTTTTCTGCAAGTCAAAAGCAGACAACCATGTATACTACTCACTCTAAGCTGATATATCAAAGCCCTCAGGCTGATATAGTATACGGTTAATGCTCACCAAAGCTGTGCGATACTTAATTGCTCACCGAAGCTGCGAGATACTTAAGTACTTACCGAAGTTGTGCAATACTTAAGGTATACTGCTCACTCTAAGCTGATGTATCAAGCCCTTAGGCTGATACAATATACCATTCTACTTAGCCAACCATTGCACCACTTTTACCATACCCGATAAAAATAATCGTGTGTGGGTACACGGTCGGCCTCAGCCAAAAATATAATATCCTTACTTTCAAAACTCTCACCATTTATATAGTCGATAAAAACATTTTTGGCACTGTAAACCAATGACCAGTGATTTTCTAATTAAGTACTGAAATTATTAAATTTTGGGATAAATACCCAAAATTGCAAATCACACTCAATTTACACAAAATAGCAGTCAAATAAATGAACAAATCATACCATTGCGATCAGTATAAAATTCTGGTCACCAACTATCCCGGTCTAATTTCCGAAAAATAATAATTAATTAAATAATTTCGAAAATTAATTAATAAATACCCATAAATAGCAAAAATGCACACTTAGGTCGGAAAATCCTAAATAAATACCGAAACGGGCCCGGAAAAATTCCAAGACTCGTTAGATAAATAGTACAGCTTATCTATTTGTTATTGCACTAATCTAACCACCTAACATGCATTATCGATCGATTAAATTGCTAATATGTTCTAACTAACCACATAATCGATACTTAGCGTAAACAAATCAAACCTTAAGCATAATTAACTACCTAAGCGAGCTTAGTGAGTAAACTCACTTGATTAATGATCCAACGTGTTCACTTTGTTGGGGACGCGGAAAGGATTGATAAACTCTAAAATGAGAACACCAAGTGGGGCCGAGAAAGGCTCAGAAATGGGCCTCGAAGCCCAAACCCTTGATGGGCTTTCTGCTTTTGCTTGCTGGTCGAAAGAGGAAGGACCAATGGTTGGCTTGGCTAGAAATGGTCCAGGCGGGTGGGCGAGTGGCTGCAGTGGCAGCGGTGGCATTCGACGGGCGGCCAAGTGGCTCCGGCGATGGCGAGGGAGGTCCGAACGGTTCGGGGGATGGCCTGGGGGTCGCGCTTGGGCAGAATAATAGCCATGGATAGGCGGGATGGGCACGGCTTGCGCGGAGGACTTGCAAGGCAGCGACGGGGCATGACTGGATTCCGGCGGCTGGCGGCTGCTAGAACGGCCAAGGGGGAAGGGAGCTACGGCTTCTCTGTGATTCTTGGGACTTCAAGCTACTAGGGATGGAGGGGGTGTCAACCGGATGGAGGAGAAAGAGACCAAGCTGTTGTGGAGGGGGCCACTTGCGCTTCAACTTCATTTCTTTGCCCCCTAGACTTGGTCCCACTTGCAAGCTGGCTTCCTCAACAACTTGCAGCCTTTAAACTTCCATAACAAGCTAGTGAAATGGTCCAAAAAGTCATGGGTCATGGGACATACGAATTTTGCACCATCTCTCCCAATTTCACTTCCATTCCTCTTGAATCAATCCAATTCGACTCTCAAAAATTCGATTGAGGTACTCATGATCAAATTGGCATTTTTCATCACCAATAGATCCAACCTACATCCCAATTTCGCGATAAAAAATGGTCCTCTGAATTTTCCGGACAAAATGGTCCTATAGCGACTTTTTCCGCCAAAACCTTGGTTTGCAAAAAAATCTTCGGAGGATGAGTCGACGTTCCTAAAATGACTCGTGACATGACAGAACTTTTAATTTCTGAAATTGGATTCAAATTCGCGGTTAATTTCAATCTGGCGCGATTTTAGCGTGACCTAGCCTATTGGGTAGCTTTCAGAATTTTTTTTGTGCAAATGACCCGTGGTTGATTTTCTTCGAGCCACAATGAATCTTTTCAACACCTTAGCGACTCTCGGTTGTCGTGAAAATCTCGAAGTTTCAATTACGGACATAGGGTACCAAAACGACCGAAAAATCAGTCTAGTGCTGATTGAAGAGAATTTTGCAATTTAGTGGAATCACCCACGTTTACCCACACATCTTTGTCGAACTGACCCATCTCTGATCTCTAATTGATCTTTATTGTGCCGTAATGACCTCTACAGATGAGCACAGTCAAGTAGTCGAATTCTCAAATCTATTGCGTTAAAACTCCTTAATGGCTTCCCTAGATAGTCTAGTTATCTTAGGAATGATCAGTTCTGAGAATAGCACTATAGGCGCATCGATGAAAGGCCTGATTTTTTTAATTGAAAACAGAACTAAAAATCCAGGATGTCACAAACGTGCATATACAAAATACTTAGGGTGCGTTTGGTAAACATTCTATTCGAAAGAACAATTTTTTATCATAAATGATTTTTTCTAATTCTACTCCCGAAAACAATTTCTAAACAAAAGAACGTGCTTGGTAACTGTCCAAAATTTCAATTCTTGGGATATAATTGCGTTTGGTAATATTCTCAAATTAATTTGTTTCTTTTAATTTTTGTATTATATTTTTTCTTTTTTCTCTTTTTTCTTTTTTGTTTTTTGTTTTTTGTTTTTTGTTTTTGTTTTTCTCTTCTTCCTCCTTCTTCTTTGTAGCTAGTCGCCCGCCACCGTTGTGGGCGGTGACTAGCTAGGCGAGGTCGATGAGCTCGTTGGAGCCTCGCCAAGCCAAGGCGAGCCTCAGCCTCAGCCTCACTAGATCTAGGCGAGGTTGAGCCTCCGATGGCTAGGCGACTGTGGCTAGGCGAGCGTCGCCTGGCGGTGAGAGGTCGCCTCACCTCGGCCTAGAGAGGCCGAGCCTCGCCATGGCTGTGCGACGCTCAGCCTTGCCTTGGCTGGGCGAGGTCGACCTCGCCCAGATTCTACGAGGCCGAGCTTGCCCATTATCAACGAGGCTCGGCCTTGCCGAGCCACCGCCAAGCAACGCCGACCTGGAGGTGGCCTGGTGAGGCTGAGCCTTGCCGGTGGTTGGGCGAGCTTGGCGTCGCCGGCCCCCGGCGACGCTCCAGCAAGGTCGCCGCCCAACAACCAGCCAAAGGGAAGAAGAAGAAAGGGGAAGAGAAGAAGAGAAAAGAAAAGAAAAGAAAAGAAAAAAAGTAGGAACTGAGTTTAGGAATTATTCCCGAGAACAAGAAGTTATTTTTTTCTACTTCTTGAATTTGTTCCAAATTTACTTCCAAGAAGAAAAAAATAGATTTTTGTTCCTGGGTACAAAAATTTTATTAAACGGATACTTTTCTTTTTTTATTTCGTGGAACAAAAGAATAGAAATCATACACTATTTGAAGTAAAAACAAACAGGCCCTTATCTTCTTTCGATGAAAGGTGTTTTAGATATAGAAGAATTGCAAAGCATATTTATAGTACTTTGGCCTATCCACTGGGCTTACTCTACTCTCCCAACTCTAACACTCCAAACAAATACTGGAACCCATTATATAATCCTTGAGATGTTACTGCATGATACTTCCTTCTACTCGTCACTTTGCTTTTACATATAATTTGTAAAACTTATTGACAAGGTTTCTCTACATATCTTGTCACGAATTCATGTGCCTACTATTACTCTCGGATATTTAAATATTATAATATGTTATGTTCAAGATTATAACATGAGGATAATGTTTCTGCTAGTGTGGCATAGTAGCTCAACAACAATGAATTTGCGTGATGGTTATTGATTGATGACCGGTGTGGTTCTTGTCTTTTGAGCGACCAAAAGCAAGTTGGAAGTTTGGAAACGCTGGTCGAGAGCACCTAATATCTAGCAATGTAATCCCTTCCATCCTTTGGATGGTTGTAGCTGATCATAGCAGGATTTACTCGTATTGATCCATCAATCGCGCATGGCCATGACTATCCAACACGTACATCGACCATATGGGGATAGATCCAAACATATAATATCAAGTAATACTCAAAGTGCGCTCCTTGACGAGAAATTACTTGATGCATGAACAGATGTGATCTTCTCTATGTTATGACATTTACCATGGTGATTTAATCCGGCAATCGCTAGATAAACTACTATATAAGAAAGATATGTTAAGTAACCGGTTAGTGCATATAAATAACCTACATGGGACCCAATTGAATTTCATAATGTTGAACTTTTGCCCTTGCGAGAGAGAGAAGGTACTTTAGTCTGGAAATGAGAGAAAAGGCATGCTAAAATGAGTGGCCCCAAACTTGCATCAGCATCCTCTAATAATATCGACTATCACTCTCATAGACTCACTTTGACTTAAGACCTGAGCAAATTAATTACTGGTGACTTGGGTATACCAACACTTAAGTTGATCAATTTTCCATGGATTTACTTGACTAGCTAGGTCAATTTTAATGGAGGCTTGGAAATGTAAGTCGATTATGGACATTAAAAATGATCAAGATGCCATAAAATGCCCTCACAGTCTGAAGAGCAAGATAATTACTATGATTGAGATTTATAATTTTGTACTGTTTACTCATCATCCCTGTACTTTTGAATGTGTGCTTAAAAAAAAAAAGGAAATATTCATCGTGCAATATTGTCAATGAGAAAAAAAAAAAATTCTTCGCAATAAGGCCCCATTTGCCCCTTCATTCGATGGCACTTGAATTCCCAAGGTGGAGTAACTTTTTGCAAGCAACATGGATGACAGATTCACCAGAGAAAATCTGATCGCACTGCCCCCATAAAAAGAGAGTGAAAAAAAAGTAGGTCTCGCACTCAGTGTCCTCAATACACTTGTTAAACATGTTTAATGCATAAAGATCAAATTTTCAAAATATTAATTATGTATGTCCTAAAAATAGTCAATGCATTATAATTTGCAGTATTTTGTTATTTTGTTACTCAATGAGTGTCCTATGGACACTATTTAAGTAAAATCCAAGTAAATTTTACTCTTGTGCAAGCGGAGCATCAACCTAGCATAAGAGTGGGTAAAACTCGCGCGAAGTTTAGCCATATAGCACACTTATGTATGAAACTCTTTGTAATTTGATTTTGATTATCACTCTAGCAAATCTTTAATCCTAACATATCCCTAACTCTTCATCTCTAGTCTTATGCAAATTTTGATAATAAGACTATTATTGGTTTACTTTCATATATTCTTATCCATAAATCTCCAATAGAACTATGCATATTTTTGGTTATAAATGCTCTAATAAAGTTTTTTTTTTTAATGTATTTACAGATTCTATCCTGAAATACGGGCAATTTTTATCTTTAAAGAAACTTGTTCAAGACGAGGTTTTGAAAGAATTTAACAATATAGGGATGCCTATCTCATAATTGGCTAATATTTAACAAATAATACACTAAAAGATCAAACTCATATAAGGCTCATATTGGACAATTAAAGACTATTAAAATCATGTCTGAGAAATACTTATATCTCATGATCAATCTCGAATTGGTCTCATATTTGACAAATAAATACATTAGAAGAATGAAAAAAATCCATCATCATAGGACTATCTCATTGTTGACTTACATTTTAGAGTAACCTATTTGAAAGATCAATCTCATATTGGCTTCATATTTGACAAACAAATAATATTAAAATCATATTCAGAGTTACATTCATGATGTATAACATATTGAACTAATTTTTGGCAAATAAATAATATTAAAACGACCCGGGCCTTTACATATTGTATTTATATTTACGCACTTCGGCCTGCAGCATTTCTTGTTTCTTGGTCAATCTAGATTCATGTATTTTAAATCCCATTGGTCGCATAATTTTCATGCCATCAACTCCAAGAACCTTGAAATTGAGCGAGCGGCTCATTCTAGATTTCATTTGCAGAACCCAAGTTCAACCCTGTGCCTTGACTCGGTCGTCAGCCGTCTGAGAAGAATCAAAGTGGATGAGTCCAAAGTCGATTAATGTTCCATTTGTACGTGAAGCTTTGCGGGTCCTAGTCTGTCGATGTGTTTGGTATAGACTATTCAAAGTCTTGTGGAGTGTGATAAAAGGAATACTATTGCTAACATGATCACCTCTATACGAAATGCTGACATGAAAAGATAAGAGACGAGAGAACGCGAATCATTAGCTTATTGGTTGCCACCATGATAACATCCTTCCCACGAATAGTCTGTCAGCTATTAATAATGCATAGCACAAGTCTTTTCTCGATAACATGATCATTTTCTATACTCCAACGATTTAATGGCAACGCGAATTGACAGAAAAAAGAGACAAGGGATAATTTCTTAATTACACAGAGAAAGACTTATGATGTCTTATGCTAATAGAAGTTGATGTGAATTACAAATACTAACACAAATTGTCAAGCTTAGAAGAAAATTTAAATTAAATATTTTGCCAATATAATTTTTTGAAAGGATTTCTCGAGAGAAGCAAAACTTTACATACGAAATGGTGGATCGCACAACCCATTAAAGCGGATTGCATTAAAAAAAGGATAGAGGCTGTGTGGTTAAGATGAATTCTGGACATACGTGACAAGCACACCACATTCAACTGTTTCAAAACAACAGCGATACATGCATTGTCCATGATTGAGGCTCCATCTAATAATGATTAGCCATCTATAAATATCTTACCTATCGTGTTGTTGAGAACATGCGAACCTGAACAATCTCACATCGTCAAAACCACCCCAAAATCATGGCATCTCCCTTATTTCTGTGGAAGCTGTCTTCTTTAGGATTCTTCTTCTACTACTCTCTCTTCTTTGTAAACAACATCACCATCTTTGTTTCCACTCCATTTCATGGCATAGTCGTTTCTGCTTCCTCCATTTCTTTCGCTCCCAATGCGACCAACCACACGGATGAAGCACAGGCTCTCCTGAAATGGAAATCTAGTCTCAAAGACCACAACCAATCTCTCCTGTCTTCATGGCATGGTAACAACTCTTGCCACTTCATGGGTGTCACTTGCGACGACTACGGATTCGTTGCCCGGCTTAATCTTTCTAATCTTGGCCTGAAAGGAACTTTAAATAGTCTCAACTTCTCATGCTTAACCAAGGTGGTTAGTCTTGACTTTTCCAGCAACTCAATCTATGGTCCTATAGATTCAGATATTGGGAGGTTAACCGATCTTATTGAATTAGATTTTTCTAATAATAAGTTGGTCGGGCGTATCCCTAGTTCACTAGGAAACCTAAGTAGTCTAAACGTTCTCTATCTTGACGGAAACCAATTTTCAGGATCCATTCCTCCTTCTCTTGGAAAATTAGGCTACTTAAGCGATTTGATCTTAGCAAAGAATGACCTTTGTGGTCCCATTCCAAGAGAGATAGGTGACCTAAGAAGATTGAAGTCTCTTTATTTATGGAGGAACCAACTTTCGGGATCCATACCTTCAGAGATTGGGAGGTTAACCAATCTTGTTGACTTAGAATTTTTTGATAATAAGTTGGTCGGGCGTATCCCTAGTTCACTAGGAAACCTAAGTAGTCTAAATGTTCTCTATCTTGACGGAAACCAATTTCCAGGATCCATTCCTCCTTCTCTTGGAAAATTAGGCTACTTAAGCTATTTGAGCTTAGCAAAGAATGACCTTTGTGGTCCCATTCCAAGAGAGATAGGTGACCTAAGAAGATTGAAGTCTCTTTACTTATGGAGGAACCAACTTTCGGGATCCATACCTTCAGAGATTGGGAGGTTAACCGATCTTGTTGACTTAGAATTTTCTGATAATAAGTTGGTCAGGCATATCCCTGGTTCACTAGGAAACCTAAGCAGTCTAAATGTTCTCTATCTTGACGGAAACCAATTTTCAGGATCCATTCCTCCTTCTCTTGGAAAATTAGGCTACTTAAGTGATTTGAGCTTAGCAAAGAATGACCTTTGTGGTCCCATTCCAAGAGAGATAGGTGACCTAAGAAGATTGAAGTCTCTTTACTTATGGAGGAACCAACTTTCGGGATCCATACCTTCAGAGATTGGGAGGTTAACTGATCTTGTTGACTTAGAATTTTCTGATAATAAGTTGGTTGGGCATATCCCTGGTTCACTAGGAAACCTAAGTAGTTTACATGTTCTCTATCTTGACGGAAACCAATTTTCGAGATCCATACATTCAGAGATTGGGAGGTTAACCGATCTTAATGAATTAGATTTTTCTGATAATAAGTTGGTCGAGCGTATCCCTGGTTCACTAGGAAACCTAAGTAGTCTACATGTTCTCTATCTTGACAGAAACCAATTTTCGGGATCCATACATTCAGAGATTGGGAGGTTAACCGATCTTATTGAATTAGATTTTTCTGATAATAAGTTGGTCGGGTGTATCCTTGGTTCACTAGGAAACCTAAGTAGTCTAAATGTTCTCTATCTTGACGGAAACCAATTTTCAGGATCCATTCCTCCTTCTCTTGGAAAATTAGGCTACTTAAGCAATTTGAGCTTAGCAAAGAATGACCTTTGTGGTCCCATTCCAAGAGAGATAGGTGACCTAAGAAGATTGAAGTCTCTTTACTTATGGAGGAACCAACTTTTGGGATCCATACCTTCAGAGATTGGGAGGTTAACTGATCTTGTTGACTTAGAATTTTCTGATAATAAGTTGGTCGGGCGTATCCCTGGTTCACTAGGAAACCTAAGTAGTCTAAATGTTCTCAAACTTGACGGAAACCAATTTTCGAGATCCATACCTTTAGAGATTGGAAAGCTAACCGATCTTATTAAACTAGATTTTTCTGATAATCAGCTGGTCGGGCATATCCCTTCATTTTTTTCAGAATTTGAGCAATCTGAATCTCTTATACATATCCTCAAATCATCTTGTCGGTTTGATTCCTGTAGAGATAGGGAAACTAACATCTCTTGTAAAATTAGCTTTGGATAATAATACTTTGACTGGTTCAATCCCTGCATCAATTGGAAGCATGGCCAATTTAACTGAGTTATACCTTAGAGATAACAACTTTCTCAGTTCCTTGCCTCTTGAAATTAATAAGATCACTCATTTGAGTGTTTTGGATCTCTCTAATAATGAATTCGAAGGGCAGCTACCGGAAAATATATGTCTTGGGGGATTATTGCAATATTTCTCTGTGATGAATAATCATTTCACATGTCATATCCCTAAAAGCTTGAGGAATTGCACTTCATTAATTAGATTGAGGCTCGAAGGAAACAAACTTAGTGGAAATATAACGGAAGCTTTTGGAGTATATCCACAGCTGAATTTCATGAACTTGAGCCACAATTATTTGTATGGTGAACTTTCATGGAAATGGGAACATTGCCATAATTTGACGAGCTTAAGGATATCGAACAATTACATTTCCGGTGAGATACACCCGATATTTGGAAGGATGGCTCAATTACAGGTACTTGACCTTTTTGCAAATAATCTATGTGGAAAGATTCCGAGGGAATTGGGAAGCTTGCAACTACTGCTAGATCTTATCCTTAACAACAATGGGATCACAGGTGATATTCCCCGTCAAATTGGACTTTTATCTCGACTAGAACATCTCAATCTAGCATCAAACAATTTGAGCGGAGCCATTCCATCACAGCTCAGCCTATGCACCAACTTGCTGAGCTTGAACTTAAGCCATAATAAAATCGAGAGAAGCATTCCTCCTGAGATAGGCAATGCGCGATTCCTAAGCATTCTTGATTTGAGTCAGAATCTATTGACTGGAAGAATATCACTAGATCTAGGAAAATTGAGAGTCCTAGAAAGCCTAAACGTCTCCCACAATGGCCTCTCTGGTTCCATCCCACATAGTTTTGCTGACTTATGGGCATTAACTTTTGTTGATATGTCCTTTAATGAGTTGGAAGGTTCTCTCCCAGATGTCGAAGCTTTTAAGGAGGCTCCATTTGAGGCAGTTCAACATAACAAGGGACTATGTGGGAACGTGGCTGGATTATAGAAATGCAATATTTCTCCCATGAGCAAGAAACACAATCAACACAGGGGAGCTAGAATTTTGATTATCCCCGTTCTCTCATTCTTGGGATTCCTCGTTCTCTCTTCCTTCTTGATCGTCCTCATAATCATCATTTGCCGTCGAAGAAATATTATCAAGAGAGAGAGGAATGCATTGATAGGGACTAATATTTCAGATTTCTTGCACATTTTGAGTTTTGATGGCAAAATTTTATACGAGCGAATCATGGAGGCGACAGAAGGATTTGACTCCAAGTACTATTTGGGAGAAGGGGCCTATGGCGTTGTTTACAGAGCCGATCTACCCACAGGTAAAACTGTTGCAGTCAAGAAAATTTCATCGTCCCCGGAAGATGAGACCATCAACATCGTTCCTTTTGAAAGGGAAATTGAAGCCTTACAAAGTATTTGCCACCGCAACATCGTGAAGCTTTACGGGTTTTGCTCTCATGCACGACATTGTTTTCTAGTGTACAAGTACATTGGAAGAGGGAGCTTGAGAACAATTTTGAGTGAGATGAAAGAGCGTCAGAATTTGGCTGGGACAAAAGGATAAACATGGTTCGGCAGTTTCTGCGAGATGCATTGTCGTATATGCATCACGATTGTTTTCCTCCATTAATCCATCGAGACTTGACCAGCAACAACATCTTGTTGGATGCTGATTACAAGGCTCATGTTTCAGACTTTGGCACCGCGAGATTATTGAGGCAAGATTCCACCAACTGGACCACTATTGCTGGCACCATCGGATACATCGCTCCAGGTGATGTTCTTTGTAGAAGCATATTAATTCACTATCGTAACTCATATTGTCATTAGAAATTCCTTAATTATGTGAAATCAAACGTCCAAGTCTTTAATTACAGCTAACAAGATTATCAATGGACTTTGAATTCTTCAATTGCAGAGCTAGCTTATACCAACATTCCGACTGAAAAATGTGATGTATATAGCTTTGGAGTAGTAGAACTGGAGATAATCATGGGAAAGTATCCAGGAGATTATGTCTCGTTGGTATTTTCATCAACTCAATCCAAGTCGCAAACCCCATTAAAGGATGTGCTGGACCAACGCCTCTCGCCTCCGACAAATTGGCATGCGCAAAACATAATCTCTGCTACGGCACTAGCACTCGCGTGCTTGCGGACCAATCCTCAACTTCGACCGACCATGACACAAGTCTCACGAGAGCTTCGAGTTCCAGCACCACCGATTTTCCCGTTCTTTGGAGTCACCTTAGAACAACTCTGTGATCTCAATGGCAGGAACTTTTAGACCGCATTCGGGAGGTTGCAAGTTTCCGATCGAGCTACTGTCGTATGTTCACCTTTTCTGGCTTCTGTGTTTGGCAGTAATATGTCGATTAGTTAGTTATAAAACTTGGAAGATGCATAGTTTAAATGTTTTATTTTTGTAAGAGTAAAATGATAGTTACTGTCGTGTATTCACCTTTTCTGGCTTCTGTGTTTGGCAGTAATATGTCGATTAGTTAGTTATAAACTTGGAAGATGCATAGTCTAAATGGCAGGAACTTTTAGACCGCATTCGGGAGGTTGCAAGTTTCCGATCGAGTTACTGTCGTGTGTTGACCTTTTCTGGCTTCTGTGTTTGGCAGTAATATGTCGATTAGTTAGTTATAAAACTTGGAAGATGCATAGTCTAAATGTTTTCTTTTTGTAAGAGTAGAATGATAGTTAATTTTCCTCCTTTTGTGTAAGCAAGCATCTATTTATAGTTAATATAAGTCATTTGTTTCTTAGCAAAATCATCTGAACTTGTTTAAAATATCATCTCATATATCACATTACGAAGTCCATCTCATATATCACATTACGAAGTCTTGTATGTGCAATTATTCTAGGATACTTCATAGTATTGGGATCATTATGTTCGGGGAAATGAGTATGATAGAAAGCAATCAGACTCACATAACACGAGGATAATGTTTTCGACAAAATAACTCATCAAAAATGAATTTGCAGGGCAGTTCTTGCCTTTTAAGCAGCCAAACCGAGATTGCATGTTTGGAACGTTCGGAACTAACATCAATACTTGTAGGGGAGTGTCGTGTCCCAAACCCTGAGCGCGCGCACATCTCTTGGCGGTCGATTTATAAAATTGCGACGTCTTAGGACGCGTCGCTAACCCATCCTTTTTATCTTTCAATTAAGCATATGCGGAAGCGAATTAAATAAACCCCGGTCAACAAACAAACACAGGGATAGTCTGTGACAGCCTAATTTTCGAGTCTATTTTCGATGATATAAGTAGGGCTTTTCATCGATGCGCCTATAGTTCTTTTCCCTGACCCGATCACTCACGGCATAACTAATTTATCAGGTGAAGCCGTTAAGGAATCTAAATGCAATAGACTTGAGAATTCAACTAGGAATCGACTGCTCGACCGTGCTAATCTGCAAAGCTCATTACGGCACAGTTAAAATTCGATTAGAGATCGGAGATAGGTCGATTTGACAGAGGTATGTGATTAGTGTGTGGGTGATTCCACTTGATTGCAAAATTTATGTCGAACGGCACTAGACTGATTTTTCTGTCGTTTTGGTACCCTATGCCCGTATTTGAAACCTCGAGATTTTCACGACAACCGAAAATCACCAATGAGTTGAAGATGTACAATGTGGCTCGAAAATAATCAACCATGGGTCAATTGTACTAAAAATTCCTAAAGCTACCCGGTAGGTTAGGTCACGCTAAAATCGCGCCAGATTGAAATTAACCACGAATTTAAACCCGATTTTAGAAATTGAAAGTTCTGCCGTGTCACGATTCATTTTAGGAACATCGACTCATCCTCCGAAGATTTTTCTGCAAACCAGGATTTTTGGCGAAAATTCAAAGTAGGGTCGTTTTTGACCGGGAAAATCTGAGGGTCGTTTTTGGTCGCGTTTTTGGGATTCAAGTTGGTTCAATTAGTGAGGAAAAATGTTGAATGGAATGATGGCACCTTGGCGGGATTTATGGACATCAAATTGGATTCAATTGAAGAGGAATTGATTCAATTTGGGGGAAAATGTTCCAAAATTCGTAGGCCAAGGGTGCCACAACTTTTGGACCACTTGGTAAAGCTTCTAGGGGAAGTCTTGGGCTGCAAATTGGCCATGGCTGGTGGGACATTGCCAAGGGACAAAGGGATAGAATAGAAGACTTTTGAGCCAAGGGGGACCCTCCTCTTTCTTCAACTGTCTTCTTCTTCTTCAAAGGGCCACCTTTATCCATTGTTGTTGTGCTTTGAAAGCTTGAGAGAACCAGAGAAGCCAGTAGCCTAGCCAGCAACTGCCCGAAGCCGCCGGATCGCCACTCGCCAGCCACTCGCGCTGCCCACGCCATCCGTCTGTCCCACCCGTTTCGCGCCCAGCTGCCGTCCCTCGAGCCTCCACGGTCCTTTGTAGGAGCTCAGCCAAAGCCCCGCCATCGCCATTCAGCCACCGTCTACCACCGTTGTCGCTCGCCTAGGCCGCTGCAACCACCGCCGTCTCTCCTCGCTGTTTCAAGCCGTTCAAGTAGTCCCTTTGGCCAACGACCAGAACCGAGAAGCCAGCAAGGAGTTTTGGACTTCAAGGCCTGTTTTCAGGCCCGTCCAATCTTTGTTTAGTGTCGTCGCAGGGTCGTTTGTCACCCGTCTCCGCGTCGCCGTCGTCATGGACTCACCGGATCGCTAAACCGGTGAGTTTACTTGCTAAACTCTGCTTAGGGAGTTAATGATGCTTAAGGGGTGTTTAGATCATGCTAATTAGGGATTAGGTGGTTAGTTAGAACGGATTAGTG
Source organism: Eucalyptus sp. ANBG9806169 (assembly GCA_014182395.1). Taxonomy (NCBI): domain Eukaryota; kingdom Viridiplantae; phylum Streptophyta; class Magnoliopsida; order Myrtales; family Myrtaceae; genus Eucalyptus; species Eucalyptus sp. ANBG9806169. Next base: position 23,750,796 of record CM024583.1, read on the forward strand.
ATTTAATTATTCGATTTTTGCATGTTAGGTGGTTAGAACGGTTTAATTAAGGACTAGATAGATCGTTCTATTTATCTACATTGGTTCGGAAATTTTCCCGGCCCGTTCGAGCAGTTAATTAAGCATTTCCAACCTAAGTTGGTATTTTTGGTAATTAATTGTATTTATTTATTATTTTTGGTATTTATTTAATTATTTATTATTTTCCGGAAATTATACCGGGATAGCCGGTGACCGGAATTTTTGTGCTAATTGCAATGGTGTGCTCAGTTTATGCAATTGAGTGTTAATTTGTGCAAATTGAGTGGTGATTGGAATTTTGGTTATTTATTCCAAAATTGTGAAATTTTGATATTTAATTAGAAAATCTTGGATGTCGAGTTTTGACACCAAAAATGGTTTTAAGGACTATATCGAATTGTGGGATTTTAAAAGTGTGGATATCAATTTTTTCTGGTTCAAATTGACCGTGTACCAACATACGATTATTTTTATCAGGTGTTTTTAACACAAAGAAATTAGGCCAAGTTCATTATTTTAATTGAGGAATTGGTGTGTAAAGTACAATGTCCTTGGCCGGTATTGATTGATCGTGTGTCAGCTTGTGCGAGCATTATTGTATGTCAGCTTGTGAGAGCATTGAATTATCATCTTGTGCGAGCATTATTGAATCGTCAGCTTGTGTGAGCAATGATCGTTAACTTGTGTGAGCATTGAATTGTCAGCTTGTGGGAGCAACCATCTATATCAGCTTGTGTGAGCTATAATCTATATCAGCTCGTGCGACCATAAATATACATCAGCTTGTGTAGCATGGATCCAATTGATTGAATTGATAGATGGTATAGATCGTATCGATTGTATCGAATTGAATGGATTGAATGATAGATGGGATTGAATTGATTGGTTGAGTATATGAACTATGCTGACATGTAGGAGGGAACTGAGGCAAGGTAAGTCTTCTGACTTCTGTGTATAGTTGCCTCTAGGCGTATTTCCTTCCTAGTCGAAGTTTAGGGGGTGAACTTGCTGAGACATTGTCTCACCCTGTCATGAGCTCAACCTTTTCAGGTCCTTAGATGGCGGTCCCTCCGGAACATTTTGGTTAGCTCAAGAAGGTTACCGTGTGACATCCCAAATTTTCAATTCTGTTTTCTTCTGAATGAATCGGGCGTTTCATTGACGTGTCTATAGGGCTATTCTCGGGCGATCATTCTTGAGATAACTAGACTATCTAGGGAAATTAGTAGGAATTTTAAGGCAAATAGACTTGAGAATTCGACCAGGAATTGGCTTCTCGACCGTGTCCATCTTTAGAGGCCATTACGGCACAGTTAAAAATCGATTTGAAATCAGAGATAGACTGGATCGACAGCGATGTGTGGCTAATCGTGGGTGACACCACTAAATTAGAAAATTCATGTCGACCGGCACTAGACTAATTTTCTTATTGTTTTGGTACCCTGTGTCCATATTTGGATCCTCGGGATTTTCACGACAACCGAGAGTCGCCAATGAGTCGAGTGGGTTCATTGTGGTTCGAAGAAAATCGACCACAAGTCGTTTATACTTAAAAATGTCTGAAAGTTACCTGATAGCCTAGATCACGCTAAAAACGCATCGAATTGAAATTAACCACCAATTCGAGTCCGATTTCAGAAATTGAAGTTTCAGTCATGTCACAATAAATTCTAGGAGTGTCGATTCAGTCTCAGAAGATTTTTCAGAGATTCCGAGATTTTTACGGAAAATCGGTTCGGACGCCGCGGAAAATCAACGGAAATTCGGATAGGTCAAATTAAAGGAAATTTCAACTTCCAAGCTGAGCCTTTGAGTGTTGGGGACTGGCAGAAAATGATACGGGATTTTCCTTCGACGAAATCGGGCCTCAATTTGGGGAATTGAGTGAGGAATTGAAACTAAATTAAATGAAATTCGGAATTATGCTTGGACAGCAATTTTTTGGCTTCATTTTGGATTAGTTGTGGGATTTAATTTGGTAGAAAGTAATTGAGACTAAAAGATAAGCTTGAAGGCAAAAAGTGGGGACAAACAATTAAGGCAAAGGCTAAGATTTCAGAATTTTTGGCCCCTCCTTGGCTTCTCCCTCACGCAAGGCTTCCCCCATCCACTCGTTGTTTCTGCCTTTGCTTCCATTTCATTTTCGCACGAAGCAGCCCCCATCTGATCTCTCTCTGTCTCACCGCCACCAACACCTGCCCACATCTTCGATTATCACACTAAGCCGACCCGCTTCCATTGCCAGCTGCACAAAGAAGGCCAAAGCTCAATCCACCGAGCTGCCGCTTCTACCATCAGTTGCCACGTTGTGTCTTCTTCCGCACGGCCCAACAGCGACAAAACGCTGCCAGCACGCTCGAGCACCTCACTCCACGCTGCCACTTGGCCGCATCCGCGTTTTCACGGTCAACAAACCGGCCAAAGCCTCCCCAAGTGTTGACTTCCACCACACGGATCGAAGCCAACGACTAGATTCTGCCACGTCCAAGGATCCACCAACCGAAGCTGTAGCCTGCGTCCGCGCCTCCTCTCCAGTGGATCCTCGTCCTCAGCTTCCCCAGCCACGAAGGCCCAGCGAAGCCAACATGGATTGTTTTTCCTCAGCCGGTTGCTTCTTCGCGAGCTCTCTTCATCATTCGGTCAACTCCAGCAGCCCGAGAAGACCAGGCCCACCAGCCCACGTAAACCAATGACTAGCAGCTCCTTTGGGCCGTGTCTTCAGCCCGGCAATTGATTATTTTCGGTGGCCCAATAACAGCCCGCAGTTTGGCATCTTCAAGCCCAATTCCCTGCAAGCCAGCCCAAGTTGATTAAGAGCAGCCCATTTTCAGCTGGACCCAAGCAAGCCCAATTTTATTTGGGTCCAACCCAAAAGCAAGAACAAATCTCATTTGGGCTGAGATTTGTTGGGCCCGTTCTAGGCCCGGCCCAAGCCCGCCGGTGTCGTCGAAAGTCCGATTTCTAAATGGTTGTTTTTAATTATTTGATTTGGGAAATGATTGGGTACCGTTTGTCGATATCGATGGTGGAGTGGTGAATCGGTGTGGCATCTAAAAGGACACGTGGGCTCGGTGATTTGATGCATCACTTTGGTAAACTAGTACCTTAGAGAATGCACGTGGACCCGGGCATCGTAAAAAGGGCACGTGGGCTCGGTGAATTGATGCATCACTTTGGTAAACTAGTGCCTTAGAGAATACACGTGGGCCCAGGGAATTAAGTGAGGCATCTTGGGAGAGACACGTGGGCTCAGTGATTTGATGCATCACTTTGGTGAACTAGTGCCTTAGAGAATGCACGTGTGCTCGGTGATAACTATACATCTTGGGGAATATATGTTTTGGGTGACATGTAATCGACAGGTTCGATTTGTTATGAGTAGTTGGGTGCCTATTATGATTTGTACTGATTTGCAGGTGGAATCTGAGGCCAAGGTAAGTCCTTTTGACCTGTGTGTGTTTAGGCAGCCCATAGTGTATTAGTTTACTAATCGAGTCTTACGGGGTAGAACTCGCTGAGATGTGGTCTCATTGGTTATTGAATAACCATTTCAGGACCCTGAGGAGGAGCTGAGAAGGAGGAACCTGAGGAGGAGAAAGATTTTTGAAGAAGAAGATGATCCAAAGAGGGATCCTAAGTACAACCCGGATGAGGATTGAGATCCCATCTCTTTTGTGAACCCTATCTTATTGTAGATAGGTGTGAGACTTGTTTGCTATAAATAGTATTGTAAATATACTATGAGTTGTGCTATTAATAAAAGTGTGGTTGTGAATTTCAATATGAAAAATATGGTATGCTTTTCTATCCCATTATTTTATTGTCTAGGGATTCATAACTGCTTCCGCATGCGTAATAAAAAGAAAGGGTCGACGATACTTAGTCCTGGGATATCGCACTTTAAAATCGACCAAGGTGAGGGATGGGCGCGTGCCCGAGGATCAGGGCGTGACATACCGAGCATGTCACTGATATCCCTGTTCCCGGGGGCCACAGAGTCTGGGTCTATGAACTCATGAGGACCACCATTTGGGTCGATGCGGGTCTACCCCAGAGGGTACCCCATCGATTCAGAGTGCGGTATAGTCGCGGGCTCAATGGATACAGAGTGGGTCCCCTACAGGATTTTGAGTTCCCAGTATCGGTGTTAGAAGTCGCTTTTGGCGAGGGTACAGCTGACCCTCCTGGTGGTGGAATGGTGGACCCAAATTCCCAGGAGACCTCGGAGTTTTCAGTTGGGGATTCGAGTGCCTAGAGGACTTGTGGGCTTTTCTGCTTGAGTAGACTTTTGTCTTTAGTCTAGTCTTGTATATAAACCGGTGTTTATAAAAGTGTTTTGGTTGTGAATATGCTTCCTTCCTGCTTTTCTATCCCATGTTGGTTGTTGTCAGGGGTTTTGTTTCGCTTCCGCATGTGCATTAAAATGAATAGGTCGGCGACACGTCCTGAGACGTCGCAATTTAACCGACCACTGAGGGATGGACACGCGCTCGAGAATTATGGCGTGACAATTATTATAAGATAAGCATGGATGAATGTGCGCATTTGATTTTAATTTCTTTATGCTATAATTCTGATGTCGTATCAGCAAGAGCTCGCAATTCTGCTTATGTACCAAAATGAGTGACGGTAGTTTGTTTCTTGCTACGTCATGAAATAAGTGAGGTGCACAAAAAAAAAATAGTAACCTAGAGTGGAGTGATGATATTGAGGGTTCACCAGCTCAATCAACATCAGAATAAGCTATCAACTCTAAGGTAGACTAAGAAGAAAAGTGAAGGTTATGAAGTAATGTACCCTTATTGTCGCGAAGAATTCGAGAAAAATGAGCCATACGAGGTGCAATCATGCATTGACTTGCAATATGGACAGCCGAGGCAATGTCAGGTCAAGTACCATTGAGATATATAAAATTGCAGACTAGTTGTCAATAAAGTGTAGAATTCGAAAGCTGAACCCTATCTTTGACATCAAATTTATTAATATTCTGTACAGAGATTGCTCACCCTATCAAAGGTTGCGTCAAAATTAATTATTAATAGCTTTGGAAAAATGTCGTCGGATGTAATTATTTGGAAGATTTCATTTTGCAATTGTTTTTGGAGTTGCAAAGCAACTAGCTAGGATGCTGATTATGAGGCGTTGTTCATAAAGCAGAACTACCGATAGGTGAAATTGTTGCTGTCATGAACATTTCTTCATCCCCAGAAGAGGAGTTTCTCGACTTCGTATCTTTCGAGAGGGAGATCCAAGCCTTATCAAACATCTGCCATCCCCACATCGTCAAACTTTATGGGCTTTGCTCTCATGCGCAACATTCTTTTTTGGTGTACGAATACATCCGAAGAGGAAGCTTGAGAGCACTTCTGAATGATGATGAGAAAGCTCGCAGTTTGCCTAAGAGATGTTGGGTATCTGGCTCTTTGCTATGATATCAATTATTGCGGAATATGGTGGGCCAAGAGAGCAAATTGATAAAAATAGGCGGAAGGAAGGAAAGGGAATCAGACATTGGATTTATGTGGTTCAGTTTGAATATCAGAACTTACGTCCACAGGGAGAGTAGTACGGAATTCCACTATATAAATAAGCAATACACTGAAGATTATAATAATTCAAGTACTCAAACACTCTCTTAGTATTTTCCAGCTCCAATTACACCTAATAACTTATACAATGTTTAATCCCTCACAATTCCAAGTGAAATCTCACATGAGGAATTATACAAATTCTACTCAAAAGAATTTATCTAGCTAAATCACTCAAGTTGGCACACTCTCTTCTCTGTGGCCACCAAGGACATGGTGCACTCTCGATCGCCAAAGGAACTTGGCTCTCTCTCGGACACCTTGGCGCAATTCTTGTCCCACGTCTCTCACTCTAGAGTCTTCATCATTCAATGGCCATGACCATTGAACAATCTGCACCTCATAAAAGAGACATCTTGCACATTGGCCTCTCTTCTCAAGTTCGAAAAGTCCGCCCTGCATTTATTAAGATGGGCTCCATGCAACTTGTTTTTTCATTCCTCTTTCAGCCACCAAGGACTTGGCGCATTATTACACTTCATGAAAGAGACATCTTGTACGTTGGCCTTTCTTCTCAAGTTCAAAAGTCCACCTTGCATATGTTAAGATGGGCTTAATGCAACTTCCTTTTTCATTCCTCTCTCGGCCACCAAGGACTTGGTGCACTCTCTGCCACAAAAGAAACTTGGTGCTCTCTCGGCCACCTTGGTGCAATTTTTGTCCACATCTCTCACTCTCTTTTATAATGCAGAAGAGAGAGTCTTCATCATTCAATGGCCATGACCATTGTATAATCATTATTGCACTTCATGATGCTCACATGGGAAAGAGACATCTTGTACTTTGGCCTCTCTTCTCAAGTTTAGAAAGTCCACCTTGCATTTATTAAGATAGGCTTCAGGCAACTTCCTTTTTCATTCCTCTCTCGACCACCAAGGACTTGGTGCTCTCTCGGCCACCTTGGTGCAATTCTTGTCCACATCTCTCACTCTCTTTTATAATGCATAAGAGAGAGTCTTCATCATTCAATGGCCATGACCATTGTATAATCATTATTGCACTTCATGATGCTCACATGGGAAAGAGACATCTTGTACGTTGGCCTCTCTTCTCAAGTTCAGAAAGTCCACATTGCATTTATTAAGATAGGCTTCAGGCAACTTCCTTTTTCATTCCTCTCTCAGCCACCAAGGACTTGGTGCACTCTCGGCTAGAAAAGAAACTTGGTGCTTTCTCGGCCACCTTGGTGCAATTCTTGTCCACATCTCTCACTCTCTTTTATAATGTAGAAGAGAGAGTCTTCATCATTCAATGGCCATGACCATTGTATAATCATTATTGCACTTCATGATGCTCACATGGGAAAGAGACATCTTGTACGTTGGCCTCTCTTCTCAAGTTTAGAAAGTCCACATTGCATTTATTAAGATAGGCTTCAGGCAACTTCCTTTTTCATTCCTCTCTCGGCCACCAAGGACTTGGTGCACTCTCTGCCACAAAAGAAACTTGCGCTCTCTTGGCCACCTTGGCGCAATTCTTATCCCACATCTTTCACTCTCTTTTATAATGCAGAAGAGAGAGTCTTCATCATTCAATGGCCATGACCATTGAATAATCATTTTTGCACCTCATGATGCTCACATGGGAATGTGACATCTTGTATGTTGGCCTCTCTTCTCAAGTTCATAAAGTCCACCTTGCATTTAATATTTTGGAGATCCCGATACCTCGAAAGTCAGTCGAAATCAGAAAACGAAGATTTGATAGAGAAATTTCCTTTTTGTTCCATTAAAAACTCATTTTCGGTATTTTCACTGTAAAGCTGGCAAATGGTAACTGCATGGATAAATGGATTCCAAAAGCTTCATTTCCATACAATTTAATATTTTTGAGATCTCGATACCCCAAAAGTCAACTGAAATCAAAAAACGAAGATTTTACAGAGAAAATTCCTTTCTGTTCCATTAAAAATTCTTTTTCGGTATTTTCAATGTAAACCCCGGCAGATGGAAACTGCATGGATAAATGGGTTCCAAAAGCTTCATTTTCGTATGATTTAGTATTTTGGAGATTCCGATACCCCAAAAGTCAGCTGAAATCAGAAAACAAAGTTTTGAGAGAGAAAATTCCTTTATGATCCATTTAAAATTCTTTTTCGGTATTTTCACTTTGTAAACCCAAGCAAATGGAAACTGCATGGATAAATGGGTTCCAAAAGCTTCATTTTCGTACGATTTAATATTTTGGAAATCCCGATACCCCGAAAGTCACCTGAAATCGAAAAACAAAGATTTGACAGAGAAAATTCCTTTCTATTCCATTAAAAATTCCTCTTCGGTATTTTCACTGTAAACCTCAGCAGATGGAAACTGCATGGATAAATGGATTCCAAAAGCTTCATTTTCGTACGATTTAATATTTTGGAGATCATGATACCCCGAAAGTCACTGAAATCGAAACGAAGATTTGACAGAGAAAATTCATTTCTGTTTCATTTCCGTACGATTTAATATTTTGGAGATCCCGATACTCCAAAAGTCAGCTGAAATCGAAAACCAAGATTTGACGAGAAAAATTCCTTTCTATTCCATTAAAGATTCATTTTCGATATTTTCACCGTAAACCCCGTGAGATGGAAACCGTATGGATAAATGGGTTCCAAAAGCTTCATTTCCGTACGATTTCATCTTTTGGAGATCCCGATACCCCAAAAGTCAACTGAAATCGAAAACGAAGATTCGATAGAGAAAATTCCTTTCGATCCATTTAAAATTCATTTTCGGTATTTTCACTTTGTAAACCCCGGCATAGAAACTGCATGGATAAATGGGTTTCAAAAGCTTCATTTCCATGCAATTTAATATTTTGGAGATCTCAATTCCCCAAAAGTCAGTTGAAATCAGAAAACGAAGATTTGACAGAGAAAATTCCTTTCTGTTCCATTTAAAATTCTTTTTCGATATTTTCACTGTAAACCCTGGCAGATTGAAACTGCATGGATAAAAGGGTTCCAAAAGCTTCATTTTCGTACGATTTAATATTTTGGAGATCCCGATACCTCGAAAGTCAGCCGAAATCAGAAAACGAAGATTTGACAGAGAAATTTCCTTTTTGTTCCATTAAAAACTCATTTTCGGTATTTTCACTATAAAGCCGACAGATGGTAACTACATGGAAAAATGGGTTCCAAAAGCTTTATTTCCATACAATTTAATATTTTGGAGATCTCGATACCCCAAAAGTCAGCTGAAATCAGAAAATGAAGATTTTGCAGAGAAAATTCCTTTCTATTCCGTTAAAAATTCAGTTTCGGTATTTTCACTATAAACCCCTGCAGATGGAAACTTCATGGATAAATGGGTTCCAAAAGCTTCATTTTCGTACGATTTAATATTTTGGAGATCCCGATTCTGGAAAGTTAGCTGAAATCAGAAAACGAAGATTTGACTTAGAAAATTCCTTTCAGTTCAATTAAAAATTCATTTTCGGTATTTTCACTGTAAACCCCGGCAGATGGAAACTGCATGGATGAATGGGTTCCAAAAGCTTCGATTTAATATTTTGGAGATCCTGATACTTGGAAAGTTAGCTGAAATCAGAAAACGAGGATTTGATAGAGAAAATTCCTTTCTGTTCCATTAAAAATTGATTTTTGGTATTTTCACCGTAAACCTCGGCAGATGGAAACCGCATGGATAACTGGGTTCCAAAAGCCTCATTTCCCAACGATTTAATATTTTGTAGATCCTGATACCCCAAAAGTTAGCTGAAATCTGAAAACCAAGATTTGACAGAGAAAATTCCTTTCTGTTCCATTAAAAATTCTTTTTCGGTACTTTCACTATAAACCCCAAGCAGATGGAAACTACATGGATAAATGGGTTCCAAAAGCTTCATTTCCATACGATTTATTATTTTGGAGATCCTGATACCCCAAAAGTCAGCCAAAATAAGAAAACGAGGATTTGACAGAGAAAATTCCTTTCTGTTCCATTAAAAATTCATTTTCGGTATTTTTACTGTAGACCCCAGCAGATGGAAACTGCATGGATAAATGGATTCCAAAAGCTTCATTTCCGTGTGATTTAATATTTTGAATATCCCAATACCTCAAAATTCAGCTGAAATCATAAAACGAAGATTTGATAGAGAAAATTCCTTTTTGTTCCCTTAAAAATTCATTTTCAGTATTTTCACTGTAAACCCCGGCAGATGGAAACTGCATGGATAAATCGTTCCAAAAGCTTCATTTCCGTACAATTTAATATTTTGGAGATCCTGATACACCGAAAGTGAGCTGAAATCAGAAAACGAAGATTTGACAGAGAAAATTTCTTTCTTTTCCATTAAAAATTCATTTTCGGTATTTTCACTGTAAACCCCTAGAAAATTCCTTCTCGATATTTTGCCTAAAATACTCCGACGGTTGGAAATTTGCTGGGTTCCAAAAGCATTATATTCGTATGATTTATCATTTTAGGGATCACAAGACCCTTAATGTCAGATGAAATCAGAGAAAGAAGATGTGACAGAGAAAATTCTTTTTTGCTCCATAGAAAATTCCTTTTCGATTTTTTGCCTAAAATACTCCGACAGTTGGAAATTTGCTAGGAAAAATGGGTTCCAAAAGCATTATTTCCGTACAATTTTTCATTTTGGAGATCATAATACCCTTAAAGTCAGCTGAAATCAGCGAACGAAGATTTGACAGCGGAAATTCCCTTTTGCTCTATAGAAAATTCATTTTCGATATTTTGCCTAAAATACTCCGACAGTTTGAAATTTGCTAGGAAAAACAGGTTCCAAAAGCTTTATTTGGGTACGATTTATCATTTTGGAGATCACAAGACCCATAAACTCATGTGAAATCAGAGAACGAAGATTTGATAGGGAAAATTTCCTTTTGCTCTGTAGAAAATTTCTTTCCGATATTTTGCCTAAAATACTTCAACAATTGAAAATTTGCTGGGTTCCAAAAGCTTTATATCCGTACGATTTATCATTTTGGAGATCACAATACCCTTAAAGTCGATGAAATCGAGAACGAAGAATTGACAAAGAAAATTCCCTTTTGCTCCAAAGAAAATTCCTTTTTGATATTTTACCTAAAATACTCCGACAGTTGGAAATTTGCTAGGAAAAATGGGTACCAAAAGCATTTATTTCCGTACGATTTTTCATTTTGGAGATCACAATACCCTTAAAGTCAGCTAAAATCAGGGAATGAAGATTTGACAACGGAACTTCCCTTTTGCTCCATGGAAAATTCATTTTCGATATTTTGCCTAAAATACTCCGACATTTGGAAAGTTGCTAGGAAAAATGGATTCCAAAGGCTTTATTTCCGTACGATTTATCATTTTGATGATCACAAGACCCTTAAAGTCAGGTGAAATCAGAGAATGAAGATTTGACAGGGAAAATTCCCTTTTGCTCCATAGAAAATTCATTTTCGATATTTTGCCTGAAATACTACAAGAGTTGGAAATTTGCTAGGAAAAATGGGTTCCAAAAGCTTTATTTCAGTACGATTTATCATTTTGGAGATCCTAAGACCCATAAAGTCAGATGAAATCAGAGAACGAAGATTTGACAAAGAAGATTCCCTTTTGCTCCATAGAAAATTCATTTTCGATATTTTGCGTAAAATACTCGGACAGTTGGAAATTTGCTAGGAAAAATGGGTTCCAAAAGCTTTATTTTGGTATGATTTATCATGTTGGAGACCACAAGATCCATAAACTCAGGTGAAATCAGAGAATGAAGATTTGATAGGGAAAATTCCCTTTTGCTCCTCAGAAAATTCCTTTTTGATATTTTGCCTAAAATACTCCGACAATTGGAAATTTACTAGGAAAAATAGGTTCCAAAAGCATTATTTCCATACGATTTTTCATTTTGGAGATCACAATATCCTTAAAGTCAGCTGAAATCAGGGAACGAAGATTTGACAGCGGAAATTCCCTTTTGCTCCATAGAAAATTCCTTTTCGATAGTTTGCCTAAAATACTTCGACAGTTGGAAATTTGCTGGGAAAAATGGGTTCCAAAAGCTTTGTTTCCGTATGATTTTTCATTTTGGAGATCACAAGACCCTTAATGTAAGTTGAAATCAGGGAACGAAGATTTGATAGAGGAAATTCCCTTTTGCTCCATAGAAAATTACTTTTCGATATTTTGCCTAAAATAGTCCGGGAGGTGGAAATTTGCTAGGAAAAATGGGTTCCGAAAGCTTTATTTTCATACGATTTATTTTTCTGGAGATCACAAGACCCTTAAAGTTAGATGAAATCGTAGAACAAAGATTTGATAGAAAAAATTCCCTTTTGCTCCTTTTTGATATTTTGCCTAAAATACTCCGACAGTTGGAAATTTGCTAGGAAAAATGGGTTCCAAAAGCTTTATTTCCGTATGATTTATCATTTTGGAGATCACAAGACCCTTAAAGTTAGATGAAATCGTAGAACGAAGATTTGACAGAAAATTCCCTTTTGCTCTATAGAAAATTCATTTTCAATACTTTGCCTAAAATACTCTAACAGTTGGAAATTTGCTAGGAAAAATGGGTTCCAAAAGCTTTATTTCCGTACGATTTATCATTTTAGAGATCACAAGACCCATAAACTCAGGTGAAATCAGAGAACGAAGATTTGACAGAGAAAATTCCCGTTTGCTCCATAGAAAATTCATTTTCGATATTTTGCCTCAAATACTTCGAGAGTTGGAAATTTTCTAGGAAAAATGGGTTCCAAAAGCTTTATTTCCGTATGATTTTTCATTTTGGAGATCACAAGACCCTTAAAGTCAACTGAAATCGGGAACGAATATTTAACGAGAGGAAATTCCCTTTTGCTCCATAGAAAATTCCTTTTCAATATTTTGCCTAAAATACTTCGACAGGTGGAAAATTGCTTGGAAAAATGGGTTTCGAAAGCTTTATTTTCGTACGATTTATTATTTTGGAGATCACAAGACCCTTAAAGTCAGATGAAATTGGAGAACGAAGATTTGACAGAGAAAGTTCCCTTTTGCTCCATAGAAAATTCATTTTCGATATTTTGCCTAAAATACTCCAACAGTTGGAAATTTGCTAGGAAAAATGGGTTCCAAAAGCTTTATTTCCATACAATTTATCATTTTGGAGATCACAAGACCCTTAAAGTCAGGTGAAATCATAGAATGAAGATTTGACAGAGAAAATTCCCTTTTGCTTCATAGAAAATTCATTTTCGATATTTTTCCTAAAATACTCTGAGAGTTGGAAATTTTCTAGACTATCCCTACACACCGAGGTAGATAAAACAACATCCTTTAACGGAGTAGAAACGCTAAGGGGTACCTCTAACGATGTTGTGTCCATCTTATTCAATCGTACAAACTGAGCAGATATAAAGGAATGGGTCGCTCCTGTATCGAATAAAGCATAAGCATTTTGATTGGATAGGGAAATGATACCTGTAATGACTGTTTGAGACCCTTCATTCTCGTCCTAAGTAACTGCATAAATCCTTCCTTGAACTGGCGGTCGTTGGTTATTTCCTAGTGGCAGTTGCCTACCCAAAGCTTGTTGTGGTTGTGGCTGCTACATCCTTCTTTGAGGGTATTCTGTAACGTAATGTCCTAGTTGCCTGCAACCAAAGCAGGTCTTTGTCCCTTGGCATGGTCCAAATCCATGTGACCTACCGCACTGGCGACACTCATTGTTTCCATACTGTGGCCGTCTTATTGGTTGATTATTCCATACCCTTCTAGAATTTCCGGCCTTATTCTTCTTGTTTTGCACAAATGGTCGCTTTCCAATTTGGTGAGGCCTTTTATCATAGCGAAAATTAGATGGGACCCCTCGAGACTGTGGCCTTACCTGATATACTGACGTCTGTTCCCTCGACATCAAATCCCTTTCTACCTAATTATGCTCGTTCATACAACTCATCATAATCTTTCAAGTTTAAAGGCACCAACCGTCCTCTTATATCAGGCCTTAACCCATTCAAGAATCTCTTAGCCCTATCTTATGGATACTCTACCAATCTAGGGGCAAACCTAGAGAGTTCAGCAAATTTCGCCTTGTATTGGTCCACTGTCAAGTTATTCTAATTTAACTGCATAAATTCCATCACCTTCTTATCCCTTGCACAGTTTGAAAAATACTTACTATAGAAGGCTCCCATAAATCCAGTCCAAGTCACCTCCACACCTTCAGGGATTATCGTCCTTTTTGTTGCTCTCCACCAATGATCAGCATTTCCTTGAAGTTGATACTCTACTAGAGACACCTGTTTTGCATCAGTGAAATTCAGCAGCACAAATATCTTTTCCATCTCATCTACCCACAACTCCGCTTCTATGGGATCTCCCAATCCAGCAAATTTATATGGTTTTAATTTCAAAAATAGTTCTACCAAACCTCGCATTATATGTTCACCTCCTACCTGTTGTTGGGCTTGCCTTTCCAATAGACTCCTACATTAGCAAGTGCTTCCAAAATTCCTTCCACACGGGGATCCGCCCTTGAGGAAGACCCACTTGCCACCATTCCTCATCCATTTCTACTCATCCTGACGGCTCTTGATTTTTGCACATCGGTCACTATTCATTAGTCGACTGAGTCTCTTCACAAAACTAATAAGTAACAATTGTAACAATTGTTACTGATACCCTATAAGTAACATAAGTTACTTGTTCCCTACAAAATAATAATACTAACAAGGAAAATATAGGATCGATTGTATGGATTGAATTGAATTGATTGATTGAGTATGTGAATTGTACTGACATGCAGGAGGGAACTGAGGCGAGGTAAGTCCTCTGTCTTGTGTGTATAGACTGCCTTTAGGCGTATTTCCTTCCTAGTCGGGGTTTAGGGAGTGAACTTGCTGAGACATTGTCTCACCCCGTCGTGGGCTCAAATCTTTTCAGGTCCTTAGATGGCAGTCCCTCCAGTTCATTATGGTCAGCCTAGGAGGGAGACCGAGCTGATTACGAATTTCCCTATTCTCGGGGGCCACGGGGTCTAGGTCTTTGAGCTCGTAGTGACCACCGTCTGGGTCGATGAGGGCCTACCTCAGAGGGTACCTCATCGATTTAAGGCATGGTTTCGCTGCGGGCTCAATGGATACAGAGTGGGCCCCCTCCAGGGTTTTGAAATCCTCGCTGTGATAGTCGACGCCGCTCCAGGCAAGGGTGCAGTTGACCCTCCTGATGGTGCTGTGGAGGACCCAGAACCCCCAGAGGCCTTGGAGATTTCGGATGGGGATTCGTGTGCCTAAAGGGCTTGTTGGCTTTTCTGTTTGAGTAGGCTTTTGACTATAGACTAGCTTTTGTATATAAACCGGTGTGTTTATAAAAGTGTTTTGGTTGTGAAATTGTTTCCTGCTTTTCTATCTCATATTGGTTGCTGTCAGGGGTATCGTTTCGCTTCTGCATGTGCATTTAAAATGAATGGGTCGGCGACGCGTCCTGGGACATCGCAATTTTATCGACCACCGAGGGATGTACGTGCACTTGAGATTCAGGGCGTGACACCGTACTTGTAATCGCGGCCTACAAATCCTCCGCCTCCATCCTAGTGACGGCATAAACCCTTCCTTGTATTGAGAGCTTATTTAGGTTGTTCTGCGGCGTGTTCTCTACTGGCTGCCCCAACTGTGGCAGTGGCGTCTATGCTCCCACAAACTTGCTTGGATAGTTCTTCACTTGGTGGCCATGCTGACCACATCCATAGCAGGCTTCCGTCTTGGGAGGACACGGGGCTGTTCCACGCATCCTACCACAGAATTGGCACATAATACGCCATTTGAGTTGTGTGCCGGCCTTCCCATGCCAATCTTTCGATTGGGAGGGATGGGATGGTTTTCTCCTGTTTTCGGCCTCTTCCCAAATCGATGGTTGTTCTTGTTAGGCACAAATCGCAACCCAGTCGCAACTACCCCTTTTTGCCATATTCCTTTCGATCATTTAGGCCCTCTCATATAACTCATCGTAGTCCTTGAGATTCAAGAGCTCCAGCTGGTCCTTAATCTCCGATTTCAAACCATCCTAGAATCTCTTCGCCCTATCCACTAGGTTCTCAATCAACCTCGGTGCGTACTTGGACAACTCGGTGGACTTCGCCTTATATTGATCTATGAACAAGTGGTTCTGAGGAAGGCGTTGGAACTCAACCATCTTCTGTTCTCGTGCACAATCCGAACTATACTTCCTGTTAAAAGCTTCAACGAAAACATTTCACATCGGGACCGTACCTTCGGGAAAAATCCTTCATTCGGTGGCTTTCCACTATGTGCTAGCATTACCCTAGAGTTGGTAAATGACTAGTGCTACCTTGTCTTCCTCCAAACACCTCAGCAGTGCAAACACCTTCTCCAGTTCCCTGATCTAGAGGGTTGTAGCCTTAGGATCATCTACCCTAGTAAATTTTAGCAGCTTCAACTTTAGGAACCATTCCACCAACTTGTGCATTGGATGGTCACCATTTCCATTCCCAACCAATGGGACTTCAGTAGGTGCGACAACAGCAGTAGAGGTAGCATTGGTGACAGCAGTAGCAGTTGGTTGTGAGCTTGCTGCCTGATTATATTCCCTAGAGTTTCTAGTGCTTGCAAAATCCCATCCAACATGGGATCACCTAGTGCCCTTCCTTTAGTACCTGCCTGAGATGGTGCTCTCCTTTTAGCACCAATCTGAGTTGAGTCAGTGCTCTTCCTTTAGCACCAGCCGGAGTTGGCATTCCCTTCTCCTAGAGGTCCTCTAATTAGGATGGCTCATCTTGCAAGATTTTGAAGAAAACCTATTATATAATTTCGTAATGGAATTAAAACCCTAGAACATTTACTCATAATCAATTAATCAATCATAAGCATAAGATGTTTTCCTAGCTAATTATCCTAGAACCCATTGCACTTTATCACTCCAGGTATTGACCAAGTTCTAATATCACTTAAAGGGGGTGACACGCCACAAATTGCTGAGCGCGCAAACATCCCTCCATGGTGGTTTAGTTGCGACGTCTTAGGATGTGTCACTGACCCATTCTTTTCATCTTTCAATTAAACGCAAACGGAAGCATATTATAAACATCTAGTCAAACATAATAGCAAGGATAATATAAACACAGTAAACATTTCCAAAAACACTACTTTTATTTATTTACTGTTAACCCTAGGAAGTTTAGTAATTACAAGCCCATCCCAAAAGGGCGACTTCCTCTATGACCAATAATAAACACCAGCTGGGGTTAGGGTCAACCTAAGCTTGTCTAACGTCAGGGCCAACCATGGTATCTAAGTGAGGTATTGAGGTTAGACTTCTCATCAGGGTTGTTCTCCGAATCTTTTACGACACCATTATGAGTGTTGATATAAATCGGATCCCAAACCTACTTCCCAAGATTCTAGTCAGGTGGTCCATCAAAACCTTGTATTAGGCCAAAACGTTCCTCTTCCACCCGAATGAACCACGCCTTAAACCCATGGGCCAACCCCCTGTCTACCCACACCATAATGACAAAAAGGTCATACACTTGGTCGGATCCCGGGATAAGGTGTGAGATCACGATCGTATGTTGGTCAATCAGGACCCTGAACTGAGCGTAATGGTTCCGCATATTATGGACCTAAAAACAATAAACAACAACGGCTGAGATAAAATCTCAGCACATCAACAACTTAAGCCTCGATCAGGACTCTAATTCGTCTTGGGTGCAGCCTAAACATGCAACATTATATATTCTTACCTTACTTTGGCACACCCCTATATTTTATTAATTATCACAGATCAATAGCAATACAACATATATAACTTATAATCATAACACATCTCATAATTTTCCATGCATAATGCATTCACGCGTGTTCCAATTATTATAACCACTCAAGCCACGGCCAACACAAGAGTTGTTAGTCTTCTGACATGACTGGGCATCGTCCCTCCCTATTGGGCATGACATCGTCTTGGACACCTGCCATAGATGACATTCCTTAAGGAGCATTGGTCCAGCCTTAATCGCAACTCAGCATTTGTACCCCTGCTGGACATATGATAAAATCGGCCCTCAAACTCTCGTTTGGTGACGAGTTCCCTTAAGTGACCATACGGGCACACCACTAACTTATACAAAATTCATTTTTCCTCAATTAGCCAGTGCAAACATGGTTCGTGCTCATACTACAATTTACTACAGTTGTCATACATAAAAAGGTAGTAAAATATTCACACGTGATCACGTACCTAAAATTAATCCGTCAAACTTTGCATACTTCCATTTTAAAACATCATTGCCCCATTTGACATGTAAAGCATGGCACCAAAACGCGACACCTCATGAATTACCATTTATATGTCAATAAAATCTTTCTTTAAGATAGCATACAAGGTTTCTAACTTGGGCAATTATTTTTCATAACATCACAAGCTCAAAATAACATAAATCATATATAGATTCATCCATAATTCAAGCATAAAATGCATATAAATACTACTTATCGTCCTAATGCGATAACTTATTAATCTTAAATTGATGGCTTATCACTTAATAATTGATAATTTATCATCTATTTGACAATAACTTATCACATATTTTCTGATAGCTTATCACCCCTTTGTGATAGCTTATCACCATTTTCTTGATAACCTATCATCACTACTTATCACCTATCGCGATAACCTATCAACTCTACTTATCGCTATTGTGATAACTTATCTATTCTATTTATAACTTATTATGATAACTTATCAACTAAACCGTCATTAATTAAGACTAACTACAATTATCATTAATCTAAACTACCCCATAAACGCAATTAACACTCTAATCAAGGATTAGGAAGTTAACTCATGGTTTTACGGTGACAGTGAACTAACAACGTTAGCAACATGACAGCAACACAAACGTGATGCTCGTGGCTCGAACGGCGGCACCAATGATGGTGGCTCGACAAAGCAAAAAAGGGTGGCTTGGGTTGGGCTTGGCTTGGTGGGGCAGTGAACGGCGGCGGTGGTGGTGACGGCTTGCAGACAACAAAGCATGGATGGACAAGCGGTGGTGGTGGCGTGGATGGGCAGTGAAGAAAAGGAGAAGAAGGAAATTAAAATGAGAGATGATGGAGGAGGACGGTATGGCCGAAGTGAGGGGGAATGAGGGCGGGAGAGAGAGACTCGAGTGAGACTTGGATAAGATTTTTCTAAAAATCTCCTCCCATCATTTCCCATAATAACTCTTCGTTAAAACCCTCCTATCCATGTACTCCTCCCTTTGGCTTCATCTCCATAAATGCCAACTCTTCTAGAAGGGCACTTTGGTCTTTTCACAATCCTTAACAAAATTTCAATTTTGCTATTGACCCCAATTGCTTGAAATAGGCTTGGATGGGCTTGGCTTGGCTTGGTGGGCCTCCTTGGGCCCACTTGGCTGCACATCCTAAGTGTTAGGTCTATTGGACCTTTGCTTGGCCCAACTTCTTTTTTCGGTTTTCAATTCTCTACCTATTAATCCTTATCTGAAAATTTAATGTTTACCAATAGATGGTAGATAAATGAGGCGACATTCAATAAGTTGGTCTTGAAATCCTTGAAAGTTCGATACCCAAAATTGAATTAAATTTCATAGTTAAAATCAATCAAATGTGATTTTAGTATGACCTAAACTATCGGGTGGCTATGTGGGGTTTTGAATGTTTGACCCATGGTCGATAATTTTCAATCAACGTTTGTGCCTCTTAAAATCATGAATAGCTCTTGGTTATCATGTAATCGCAAGGAATCAATTACTCACCATAAGTAAAAGATCAATAGAAAATCGATTTACTGTTATTTGCAGCACGCATCATAATTGCACGAGTTGATTAAATGCTTCCGTCGAATAGATTTATATTCATTCGCTAATTGATTTATAATAGCGTGGTATTGTCCCTTGTCAATCCTTAAGGTTGAGCTGTCTATCCCGATTCAATTCTCTTCTCGTTCGCATTTTAATCCTTTATGGTCTCACTCATTAGATTAGTTAACTCATGAGTGATCAGTTCGGAGTAAATTTAACTAACAATATATTCATAAAATAACCATTTCATATATCTCGAGAATAGTTGAATTTTATGATATCACAGCATAAGAAAAACATAATTAGACCATTTGAAGGGTAGAATCGAAAAGAAAGTGAAAAAGTGAAGGTCTTCATGGTCAAGGCCCTCCACATGATTAA
The DNA here is from genome assembly GCA_014182395.1 of Eucalyptus sp. ANBG9806169. Lineage (NCBI taxonomy): Eukaryota > Viridiplantae > Streptophyta > Magnoliopsida > Myrtales > Myrtaceae > Eucalyptus > Eucalyptus sp. ANBG9806169. The sequence continues at coordinate 23,770,541 of CM024583.1, forward strand.
GACTAATTGATTGGAAAAAAGAAAACTGGGGACAAAAGAAAAGAAAGGTAAATCCTTTACCATTGAACTGGAATGCAATAAATTTTAGTCATTCGATAAATGTGATTGTGATTTTTACCATTCAATGTAATATTGAAGGCTTTCAACTTTATTTAGGCTCATTATACGTAACATGATGAGAAAGTTCTTTCATGATAAAATGACACGTATGTCTTTTTTTGAGTGGGGGTGGACTTTATTTGGGCCCATCACGTGTAGCACGAAAAGAATTCATGCTCACGAGGAGGAGCTAAGCATATGAAGACCGCAAAAGCAAGTCAAGAACATATAGGTCAAAAATAGGAAAAAAGGAAACAACAACGTGAAATAATTGAGGACATGATAGCACGGTAACTCCTTTTGATTGGATCCCTCATTGTTGATACTTTAATCATTGAGTTCAACGGTCACCTTAATTAGAGCATTTGAGGGGGATGGGTGAAATTCAAAAGGAGGTGAAAAAGTTAAAAGGACTTCATGATGAAGGCCCTCCATATGAAAAAGCCAAGCATATTGATAAAATAACCATTTCGTATATATCGAGAATAGTTGAATTTTATGATATCACAGCATATGAAAAACATAATTAGACCATTTGAAGGGTAGAATCGAAAAGAAAGTGAAAAAGTGAAGGTCTTCATGGTCAAGGCCCTCCACATGATTAAGACTAATTGTTTGGAAAAAAGAAAACTGGGACCAAAAGAAATGAAAGATAAATCCTTTACCATGGAACTGGAATGCAATAAGTTTTAGTCATTCAATAAATGTGATTGTGATTTTTACCATTCAATGTAATATTGAAGGCTTTGAACTTTATTTAGCCTCATTATACGTAACGTGATGAGAACGTTCTTTCATGATAAAATGACACGTATGTCTTTTTTTAAGTGGGGCTGGACTTTATTTGGGCCCATCACGTGTAGCACGAAAAGAATTCATGCTCACGAGGAGGAGCTAAGCATATGAAGACCGCAAAAGCAAGTCAAGAACATATAGGTCGAAAATAGGAACAAAGGAAACAACAACGTGATTTAATTGAGGACATGATAGCACGGTAACTCCTTTTGATTGGACCCCTCATTGTTGATACTTTAATCATTGAGTTCAATGGTCACCTTAATTAGAGCATTTGAGGGGGATGGGTGAAATTCAAAAGGAGGTGAAAAAGTTAAAAGGACTTCATGATGAAGGCCCTCCAGATGAAAAAGCTAAGCATATTGATAAAATAACAATTTCATACATCTCGAGAATAGTTGAATTTTATGATATCACAGCATAAGAAAAACATAATTAGACCATTTGAAGGGTAGAATCGAAAAGAAAGTGAAAAAGTGAAGGTATTCATGGTCAAGGCCCTCCACATGATTAAGACTAATTGATTGGAAAAAAGAAAACTGGGGGCAAAAGAAAAGAAAGATAAATCCTTTACCATGGAACTGGAATGCAATAAATTTTAGTCATTCAAGAAATGTGATTGTGATTTTTACAATTCAATGTAATATTGAAGGCTTTGAACTTTATTTTGGCTCATTATACGCAACATGATGAGAAAGTTCTTTCATGATAAAATGACACGTATGTCTTTTTTTGAGTGGGGCTGGACTTTATTTGGGCCCATCACGTGTAGCACGATAAGATTTCATGCTCACGAGGAGGAGCTAAGCATATGAAGACCGCAAAAGCAAGTCAAGAACATATTGGTCAAAAATAGGAAAAAAGGAAACAACAACGTGAAATAATTGAGGACATGATAGCACGGTAACTCCTTTTGATTGGATCCCTCATTGTTGATACTTTAATCATTGATTTCAATGGTCACCTTAATGAGAGCATTTGAGGGGGATGGGTGAAATTCAAAAGGAGGTGAAAACGTTAAAAGGACTTCTTGATGAAGGCCCTCCAGATGAAAAAGCTAAGCGTATTGATAAAATAACCATTTCATATATCTCGAGAATAGTTGAATTTTATGATATCACAGCATAGGAAAAACATAATTAGACCATTTGAAGGGTAGAATCGAAAAGAAAGTGAAAAAGTGAAGGTCTTCATGGTCAAGGCCCTCCACATGATTAAGACTAATTGTTTGGAAAAAAGAAAACTGGGACCAAAAGAAATGAAAGATAAATCCTTTACCATGGAACTGGAATGCAATAAATTTTAGTCATTCAATAAATGTGATTGTGATTTTTACCATTCAATGTAATATTGAAGGCTTTGAACTTTATTTAGCCTCATTATACGTAACGTGATGAGAAAGTTCTTTCATGATAAAATGACACGTATGTCTTTTTTTGAGTGGGGGTGGACTTTATTTGGGCCCATCACGTGTAGCACGAAAAGAATTCATGCTCACGAGGAGGAGCTAAGCATATGAAGACCGCAAAAGCAAGTCAAGATCATATTGGTCAAAAATAGGAAAAATGGAAACAACAACGTGAAATAATTGAGGACATGATAGCACGGTAACTCCTTTTGATTGGATCCCTCGTTGTTGATACTTTAATCATTGAGTTCAATGGTCACCTTAATTAGAGCATTTGAGGGGGATGGGTGAAATTCAAAAGGAGGTGAAAAAGTTAAAAGGACTTTATGATTAAGGCGCTCCACATGATTAAGAGAAATTGATTTGAAAAAAGAAAACTGGGGCCAAAGAAAGATAAAGCTAATGTTGATTTTGTTCTTTACAAGCATTTCATGTGTTCATACGTTCATGAGTGTTTTAAGGGTTGAAGACTGGGGAGCAAAAGTGGAGGAAGACCCACATGAGATGATTCGCACTCCTTCTGAAATGTGTATATCTTTTAAAATGATTTTAAACTAGAAATTTCATAGAAGAAAAGAAATTACCTGGGATGAGAGACTTGCGAGGAGCATTCGCTCGAGCTTCAAAGAACCAAAGGAAAACTGCCATTAACCATATACTGATATTTATGAAAACATTGTATGTGAATTCATGTATCATTATTTATATACTGGGAAAATTTTGAACCATTCGGGTTAGAAAAAGGGAAAAGTGTGTCCATCGCAAAATGTAGATGAAGTAAAGAGTAAAAAGTAAATGTCTATTTATGGGGTTTTAATTAAAGTACGTGATCCTCGCTTGGACATTACAATTGCACGTATATTTTGCTTCAAGTTGTTGGTTAAGTGATTCCGTTGGCGCTGAGTTATTTTTGGAGATCTGAGTGCTTACAGAACACTATCTACTTATTTCTTCTGTCCATGAAGATAATCAGTCGTTGGAAATAATAGAGAAGACTCTGACATCAAAGTTTTATTATGTCTCAATCATGGCTTTTCTACACCGTAAGGCGAAATCAGGAAGTCCCAAGCTTCCTTAATTTTTCGTTCAAAATGGTCTGAATTAAATTTCCAAATTTCCCAATCAAACTTATTGAAATAGGAAAAGATTTGATCTTGAAATAAGGCCCCATTTGTGGAAAACGCTGTGCTGCTGTAGAAGGCATTGACCTCGACTGAGGCTTTAGGAATGATCTTCCAACTATAAGTACGTCATCACTCTTGTTAAGAATATGTAGGCCTGAAACATCTCACCATCCTAAAAAAAACCATCCTCCAAATCATGGTTTCCTCCCTACTGCTATCCAACCAGTTTGCTTTAGGTTTCTTCTTCTTCTTCTCACTCTTCTTTGTTAACACCACTTCATTTCATGGTGTAGGCGTTTCTGCACCCTCCACTTCTTTTTTCGCTATCAACGCCATCGAGAATAAGGATGAAGGAGAGCCTCTCCTGATTTGGAAATCAACTCTTGATGACTATAGCCAATCTCTCCTCTCTTCATGGCACGACAACAATCCTTGCAACTTTACTGGTGTCGCTTGCGATGACTATGGAGCCATCACCCATCTAAATTTTTCCAATCTTGGTTTGAGAGGAACTCTAGATGGCCTTGACTTCTCACGATTAACCAATGTGGTTAGCTTTGAACTTGGCAACAACTCAATCTATGGCTCCATCCCCTTGAGTATCGGTAACCTTTCCAAACTCAACTATCTTCATCTTTGCGTCAATGAATTGTCTGGGGACATTCCTCCAAGTATAGGCATGCTAGAAAGTCTTCATTATTTGTACCTATGTGCAAATCAACTTTCAGGACCCATTCCAGCTTCTCTTGGAAATTTAGGCAATTTAATCAAATTCAACATATCACAAAATAACCTTTCCGGTTCCATTCCAAGAGAGATAAGTGCCTTGAGGAATTTGAGATCTCTTTGGTTATGGAAAAATGGACTTTCAGGACCCATACCTTCTGAAATTGGGAGTCTCACTTCTCTTGTTGAACTTGACCTATCGTGCAACAAGCTTGTTGGCTTAATTCCTCACTCCATGGAAAACTTGACAAGTTTAGCTATTCTTAATCTCTTCCAAAATAATTTGGTTGGTCCAATCCCTACTTCTCTTGGAAAATTGGGCAACTTAACCAAATTAGTGATTTCCAATAATACACTTTCGGGTTCCATTCCACAAGAAATATGTGACTTGAAAAGGTTGAAGGTTCTTAGCTTATGGGGAAATAGATTGTCAGGATCCATTCCATCAGAAATAGGGAGGCTCACTTCTCTTACAAAACTTTACTTGGGATACAACCATATCTTTGGCTCGATTCCTTTTTCTATAGGAAACTTGACAAGTTTAACTTTTCTTAACCTCAAAGGAAATGCAATCTCATCATCGATCCCTCGAGAAATTACGAGATTGTTACTTCTCAAAAGAATGGATTTGTCAGAGAATGATTTGGTCGGTCTTATCCCATCATCTCTCGAGAACTTAAGCAATTTAAATTTTTTAAACCTTTCGTTAAATCACTTTTCAGGCTCCATCCCCTCTAGTATCAGTAACCTTTCCAAACTTAATTCTCTCGATCTTTGTCATAATTTACTATCGGGGGAAATTCCTCCAAGTATAAGTATGCTGGAGAGTCTTCATTCATTGTTCCTATGTGCAAATAACCTCACCGGTCCTATCCCTACTTCACTAGGGAACTTGAGCAACCTAATTCATCTTTATCTATGGGAAAATCAACTTTCAGGGCCCATTCCTACTTCTCTTGGAAAATTAGGAAATTTAATTGAATTTAGCATTTGGCAGAATAACTTTTGTGGTTCCATTCCAAGAGAGATAATTGACTTGAGAAATTTGAAGTCTCTTCGGTTACGGCAAAATGGATTTTCGGGACCCATACCTTCAGAAATTGGGAGTCTCACTTCTCTTATTGAACTTGAGCTATCATCCAACAATCTTGTCGGCTCAATTCCTCACTCCATTGGAAAATTGGGCAACTTAACCCAATTACGCATTTCAAATAATACCCTTTCAGGTTTCATTCCACAAGAAATATGTGACTTCAAAAGATTAAGGGTTCTTGCCTTATGGGGAAATAAATTGTCAGGATCCATTCCTTCAAAACTTGGGAGATTGGTACCTCTCGAAATATTGGATTTGTCCGAGAATGATTTGGTTGGTCCAATCCCATCGTCTCTCCAGAACATGAGTAGTCTAAAATTTTTATGCCTTAACTCAAATCATCTTTCAGGCTCGATTCCACAAGAGTTGGGAAAATTGACATCTCTTACAGTATTAAATTTACGTGATAATGATTTGACTGGTCTAATACCTGCATCAGTTGGAAGCCTACTCAACCTAACTGCATTAGTCCTTAATGCCAATAAATTCTTTGGTTTCGTGCCTTATGAATTTAATAAGTTAACACATTTGAGACATTTGGATTTATCTAGTAATGAACTAGAAGGGGAGCTGCCAGAAAATGTATGCCTTGGGAGATCATTGACATATTTCTCTATCTTCAATAATAATTTCACGGGTCCTATCCCAACAACCTTAAAGAATTGTAGCACATTAATCAGATTGAGATTAGAAGGAAACCAACTTACTGGAGACATAACAAAAGCTTTCGGAATATATCCGCATTTGTATTTTATGGACTTGAGCCACAATCATCTAAATGGCAAACTTTCGTGGAAATGGGAGCAATGTCATAATTTGACGAGCTTAAGGATATCAAACAACAACATTTCTGGTGAGATACCTGCAATATTTGGAAGGATGGCTCGGTTACGAGTATTGGACCTTTCTTCAAATAATTTGAGCGGAGAGATTCCAAAGGAATTGGGAAGCTTGTTGATGTTGTTAAAACTCGATTTAAGTAACAATGCTATCATGGGAAATGTCCCGACTGAGATTGGACTTCTATCCCGTCTAGCATATTTGAACTTGGCATCAAACAATTTGAGCAAATTGGTACCGGTGCAGCTAGGCTCATGCAAATGCTTGTTGAACTTGAACTTGAGCATAAACAAATTTCAGAAAAGCATTCCTCTTGAGATAGGCAATATACGATTCCTTGAGGTTCTTGACTTGAGTCATAATTTGTTGACTGGAAACATACCAGGAGAGATTGGAAAGTTGATAATGCTACAAGTTCTAAATATCTCCCACAATGGTCTCTTTGGTTATATTCCACATTCTTTTGGTGATATGTTGGCCTTGACTTCTATTGATGTATCCTATAATGACCTAGAAGGTCCTCTCCCAAATGTCAAGGTTTTCAATGAGGCTCCATTTGAGGCAATACAGCATAACAAAGGGCTCTGTGGAAATGTTGTTGGCTTATCGAAATGCAATTATACTAGAAGCAAAAAACGTAATCAACACGTTAGAGCTAGAATCACAATTATCCTCATTCTCTCGTTCTTGGGGTTTCTCCTTCTCTCTTGCACCTTGATCATTCTTGTAATCATCAATCATCGTCGAAGATGGATTATCAAGAGAGACAACGATGAACAGACAAATGATTTGGATTTCATGCAAATTTTGAGTTATGATGGCAAGGTTTTCTACGACCGAATCATCGAGGCCACAGAAGGATTTGACTCCAAGTACTATGTGGGTGAAGGAGCATATGGAATTGTTTACAAAGCCGAGATATCAGAAGGTCAAACAGTTGCCATCAAGAAAATATCTTCATCCGAGGAAGATAGTGAGATTGTTGATTTGATACCATTTGAAAGGGAAATTCAAGCCTTAACAAATTTACGCCATCACAACATTGTGAAATTTTATGGATTCTGCTCTCATGTCCAACGTTGTTTTTTGGTGTATGAGTACATGGAAGGAGGAAGCTTGAGGACAACTTTGAGCAATGATGAAAGAGCAAAAGAATTTCAATGGGACAAGAGGGTAAATATGGTTCGAGGAGTTGCGGATGCATTGTCTTATATGCATCACGGATGTTCACCTCCATTGATTCATCGAGATCTGACTAGTAACAACATACTATTAGATCGTGATTATGAGGCTCATGTTTCTGATTTTGGCACTGCAAGGCTAGTGAGGCCAGATTCATCAAATTGGACCACAATTGCTGGCACCATCGGATATATCGCTCCAGGTACTTCGTAATCTTTTTTTCAATTTCGATGGGCATTTACTATCAACATCCCTTCTATAATTGAACTTTCACTAGGTTCTTTATTTATTTAATCTTCTCATAGAAATTAGTTACTATATAGAGTTTTCAAGTTTAGTGTTGATCATAAAGCTTTCCGATTTCCCTATTAAAAATGAATTGGACAAGGAGGAAAAACATTATAATTGATCCATTTCAAGGATATTAAGTTCACGTTACCTTTGATTAAAAAAAAAAACAAAAGAGAGAGAGAGAGAGTTGGTGTTGCCTAAATGATCTCGTACTTTAAGCGTCAAACAAAATCCTTTGAACTTCGCCAAAGAATAAACTCTCTGCTCAAATAAGTTTTGTAAGTGTAGATTAAGTAGAAAATTGTACTTGTAGTCGTGGGAACAATGTTGTCAACTTTAATACAGCTTGTGATCTAGCTTACAAGAAGATAAGATTTCTCCACTTGCAGAGCTGGCTTATTCTACCATTCCAACCGAAAAGTGCGACGTGTATAGCTTTGGAGTTGTTGCATTTGAAACAATCATGGGAAAATATCCAAGTGATCATGTCTCTCGAGAATATTCATCATCTGCCCAAACCGAGTCTCCAATGATGTTGAAGGATGTGCTAGATCAACGTCTCTCACCATCTAGACTTTGTCTTCGAGATGCACAAGATGTGATCTTGATTGCCAAGTTAGCATTCGCGTGCCTGCAAGCTGATCCACGGCTTCGACCGACTATGGGACAAGTCTCACATGAGCTTCGAGTTCAACTACCCTTGGAAATGCCACTTTCTACGGTCAGCTTAGAGCAACTTCGCGATCTCAGTGTTAGGAAATTTGGAGCATTCATAGGGGATGGTAAGTTTTAAATTTACTTTTCGTGTGTTATTTTGTTTGGTTCATTATAATGATGACGATCACCTTTAATATCCTCTTAGTTCTTGCTCATCTCGACGATGTGATTTATGATTTTCACTGCAGAGCCAGCTTGTCTTTGAACGTTATAGGAATAGTGCGATGTTTATTGCTTGGAGTCGTGGCACCAGAAACAATTCTAGGAAGGCTTCTGGGGAGATCTCATTAAAATTTTTGCAGAGCAATCAAGAAGTAAATTTGCAAAATGCATTGGATCAACATCTATTGCCTTCTTTTAATCGAGATGTAAAGAACATGTAGTCTTTGCTTCTGCAAGAGATAATGATACTAGTCGCTTGTGAAATTTTTATCAAAGTGCAATGCCATACTTAAACTTTCAATTAATTCAATGAAATCACTTTTGACTAGTGTGCGATACTATCTAGGGAATTTGAATTGGTTCAATTTCATACGACAATTGTTTTACCTAATTTTCAGACTCAATCAACATAAGTTGATCGCTAAAACTTATGGAGCCATAAAACTAGTAAAACTGGACAAATTTCCAAGTGATATGTGCACTACAATTCTTAGAAATTGTTATGAAAGTGCAATTGAGTCCTAAAATTTTCAAAAAGTGAAATCTAGTCTTAAAACTTGTCAAATTTGTTTAATTGAACCCTTTCGTTAACAACTTGAATATGTCTAATGGAAAATGCTAATGTAACATTTTAAAATTCATTTCTCTCTCCTACATGGCATTTTTATTCATTTTTTCCTTTCAATTTTATTCATATAATATTAAAAAGCTAAAATAATTTTAAGAAAAAAAATTGGAAAAAGAAGAACAAAAAGGGGCAAGGACTCGCCGATGTAGTGGGCAACGAGGCTTGCCCAGATTTGGCGATGCCTACCCTCACTCGAGCATAGTGAGGGTCACCGACACAAGCGAGGGCCTACGTTGCTTGGATCTAGGCGTGTTGCATTGGCCCCAAGCAAGCGTTGATGAGGCGTTGCCCAAATTTGACAAGCCTCGCTTGCCTCAGGCGAGGGTTGGCAAGGCCTTGCCAAGGCTTGGTGACAGTCACTGACCCTCCCCTAGGACCGATGAGGCCTTGCTTGAGGCGGGTTATCCTTATTGGCCCGCGAGGAGGGCTAGCATCGCCAGATCTGGGTGCCCTCAACCCAATCTGGGCAAGTCTCATTGGGCCTCACCTAGGGCCAGCCCTCACTAGCCCCTCTCGGCGGCAGGCGATGGCTGCAGCACACAATGGAGAGTCTTTGCCCCATTTTATTCTTCTTTTCCATTTTTTAAAAATTATTTTAGCTTTTATTAATATTTTTTGAATAAAATCTAAAGGAAAAATTAATAAAAATGCCATGTAGGAGAGAGAAATGAATTTTAAAATGTCATCTCAGTGTTTTCCATTAGACTAATTGACGGTGATAACGGAAAAATTCGATTACACTAATTTGACAAGTTTTATGACTTGATTAGACTTTTTTAAAGTTTTAGGACTTGATTAGACTCAATTACATTTTTGAGACAAGTTTTAGAACTTATAGTGCACATATCCCAACTTTAAATTAGTGTCGTTGAACCATTCTAAATTGACGTTTACTTAAGGCAATTTAATTATCTTGGGTAATGAGAAGATTAACCATTCTAAACTATGTGGGAAGAAGTACACCTCAAGTGCCAAAACTTGGCACGAAGGGACATTTAAGTGCCAAAAGTTAGGAAAATGACACTTAAGTACCACTTTATTTGAAAAAAAAAAAAAAAAAAAAAAAAGGGAGGAAGAAGGCGGCTAAGGGCTGAGCTCTCGCTTCCGCTGTCACGCCCCGAACCTCGAGCGTGCACACATCCCTCGGTGGTCGATGAAATTGCGACGTCCCAGGACGCGTCGCCGACCCATCATTTTATTGCACATGCGAAAGCGAATAAACAAATCTCCAGACAACACAAATATGGGATAGGAAAAGCAGGATACAAATTTTCACAAAACACTTTTATAAAGAAACTAGTCTATCTACAAAAAGATCGGTTTTCAAAAAGAAGCTGCCCTATGACCTACTAATCAGACACATTCGTCGATCCTTCGGACTCCACCTCCACAGGCTCCGGGGGCTTCAGGTCCTCCACAACCCCATCAGGAGGGTCAGCTGCACCCTCGCCTGGAGCGGCGTTGACCGTGTCACGCCCTGGTCCTCGAGCACGTGCCCATCCCTCGGTGGTCGATAAAATTTGCGACGTCCTAGGACACGTCGCCAACCCATTCATTTTATTACACATGCGGAAGCGAATAAAATAATCCCCAAACAACACTCAATTGGGATAGAAAAGCAGGATACCATTTTCACAAAACACCTTTTTATAAACACACAGGTTTATACACAAAAGCCTACAAAAAGATCGACTCTCAAAAGGAAGCTGTCCTACGACCTACTAGTCGGACACAAACACCGATCATTCAGACTCCACCTCCACAGACTCCAAGGCTTCAGGTCCTCCACAGCTGTCAACTAAGGACCTGGAAAGTTAAGCCCACGACGGGGTGAGACAATGTCTTAGCAAGTTCACCCCCTAAACCTCTATTAGGAAGGAAATACACCCTAGGGTGGCCTAGCCACACAAAACAGAGGACTTACCTCGCCTCAGTTCCCTCTTGCATGTCAGCACAATTCGTATACACAATGCATATCACAGATGCACACAACAATTGAAACGCATTGAAAGGGGCTAGAGAATACACCTAGAGGGGGGTGAATAGGTGTAAATAAGAATTTACGCAGGACTTAAGGAAGATATCTTGATTTTAGAAGATATTGGTCATAAGACAGATTTCAATTCTAAATAAATGAACAACCAGTAAGCATGAATAAGAAGTTCAGGGATAAGAGAAAGTAAACACAGAGTTTATAGTGGTTCGGCTTAGATCAAGCCTACGTTCACTCTCCTCGCTGACAGCCTATTGGTTGGATTCCACTAGATGTCAAAAGAGTTGTTACAGCTTGAGATCTTGAATTCCGGCTATAAGACTTCCCAAAAATCATACGAGACGAAGCTTTGAAGATAATCTTTATCTGGATAATAATCCCGTGTTTGGATGAATCTTCATACTTCAGTCTGGAACTGCTAGTGAGGATAAACTTTGAGAGTAACTTCTGGTGAGCTGTTGGTCTTCAGACTTTGATGATAAAGTCTTCAGATCTTCGAATATAGGCTTTGGAAATGTTTTGTCAACTTCAAAATAATACAGGAGTTTTCTCTAACACGCATCACTCAACTCAATCAATCACAAGGGTTCCAATTTTCATCACGGCCCAATGGGCACGACCTAATCGATTATTCGGCGGTCTTCTAGCATAGCCAAGTGTTGTATTTTAATCACGGCCCAATGGGCACGGCCTACTCGATGTTAGGCGGTTAATCACGGCCCAATGGGCACGGCCTACTCGAAGTTCGGCGGTTAATCATGGCCCCATGGGCACGGCCTACTCGAAGTTCGGCGGTTAATCACGGCCCCATGGGCACGGCCTACTCGAAGTTCGGTGGTTAATCACTCAATTGCACTCAATTGCATAATTTATCAACCAATTGCACAATTAATCAATCAATAACACATATCCCCCATCAATGGCCATCCTTTGCCATGACCATAAACCTTTTACCATAGCACAACCATTCGTGCATCATCACGCATAAGCTCTAGGCATGTCACAAACCAATCATATCATCAATTATGCACAAATTAATCATCAAATGCATAAACTGATTGTGCCACAACAATCAGCACCGAAATTCTAACAACCGGCTATCCCAAAGTATAATTTCCGGAAAATAATAAATAATTAAATAAATTAAAAAATAATTAAATAAATGCAATTAAGTAAATAAATAAATTGCGATTAATTAAACTGAACTACTTAATTAACCTAACCATGCAGGCACCTAATCAATCAGGTCAACCTTAGCCTCCTTCATATAGCCAGAACTCCAAAACCCTGTTTTTAAAATAAACTCGGCACCCCTTTTCTTTTTTTGGTTCAAACCCTCCGAAATAAATTCGTACGGGGTCTCGTATTTGAAGTTAACCCACCAAACTTTGCACGCACCTCATATATAACCTCCTCGTTTTATTGAGCACATAAAACTTGGCATCCAAACCCAACACCATATTTCTTTTCTAATTTATTTTCCAACCACCCTCTTTTGAAAACAAACCTTAGTAACCCCTCTTTTTTTTTTTTTGTTCCAAACGTTTAGAAATAAATTCATAGGTGCTCACGTACTCAAAATTAATCTGTCAAACTTTGTACGCACCTAGTTTAGAACCTCATTGTTTTATTGGGCAAATAAGTTTTGGTGTCTAGACCCGACACCTCATTTATTTTCTATTTAATAGTCGAAGAGGTCACTTTTTGCAATAGTAATAAATCACCAACATAGAACAACCATTCGTATAACCTCACGCATAAGTCCTAAGCGAGCCAAAATTCAACCACATCACCAAATACACATGATTCAGCAGGCACTACACCCGGAACAACAACAAAATCACAACTGGTTCCAACCGGCAGATACCGGGCCACTCACGCGTCTCCAAGTTTAAATCCAGAAACCTAAACAAACGAGTTCAGAAAATTCCCAAATTTGAATATGTTGTAAATGACACATAAATGAAAATTTTTTATGAAGACACCTTAACCCAGATCCATCTAGATTCGGCCCAGTAAATTTCTCAATCTAGTACCAAAAACTGAGTCCGTTTCCAGAAAGTCTGTTTTCCGAAATCAGTTTGGTTCAAGATCCAAAACATGTTCGTTTGATCTGAAATTTGAGTATGTTAACCTAAATATGTGACAAAAAACTTTTGTGAAGAAACCATTTTGAAATTCGAACCCTAAGAGTTGATAAAAACCCCTAGAATCCTGAAAGGTCACAACTTCCAGCACAGTCTGAGACTCTGTTTGCAAATGACGGAGTTGATATCTCCTTTTTTAAATACCTAAAAATCTTGGTCAAAATATATATTATATTTGAAGATGTCTAAAACATTTCTCAAGAAGGAATCAATTTCAAATTCGCAACTCATTTCGATCTACAAAAATGGCAAACGGCGAGGGTCCAGAGATTCGAATTGCAGAAAGTCCACTGATTTGGACTAATCCATCTCAAAGGTGCTAATCTCACTAATTAGATTAACACTAATCAATTCTAAGGCTAATGTAACCATTCTAGATTATCACTAATCTATTCTTAAGCTAATCTAACCAACCCTTAAGAATAATTAACCTCATAAGCAAGGTTTAGTGAGTAAACTCACTAGTTTAGCGATCCGGTGAGTCCACGGCGACGGTGGCGCAACGGTGGTGAGATCCCGTAACTACCGAGTCTCCAACCGAGGCTCAACGGCGAAGGACAAAGCCTTACAAGCTCACGGCTAAGGGGCTCGATTCTGGTTCTGTTCTACTGGGTTGATCTCGGCTTGGCGGTTCTGCTTGGTGGAGCTTGCTGGCCGAACGTTGGATGCCGAGGAGCTGCTGAGTTGGTGCGGTTGCTTGGTGTTGGACGGTGGCTAATGGTGGAGCAGCTTGGTGGTGTTGGCATGGCTGTTGTGGTTGGGTGGTGCGGTGGAGATGCCGCAAGAGGAAGCCACTGGTATGGAGGAGATACGGTGATAGTGGATGGGTGGATGGGTGGAGCTGATGATGATGATGGGGGATGGGGTGATGAAGGGGAGAGATGGAGGTGTTGTTGGTGGTGGTGAAATGAAGGGGAATGGCAAGAAAATGGGAAAGAAAAGAAAGAATGGGCAGAGAGAGAGAAAGAAGTCGGCTAAGCAGGGGAGGGGGTGTTGTGCGAGAGATAGGAGAGAGGGAAAGAAGACCATGAAGTCAAACTTGTCAACCTTGGAAAATATCCTAAGTGATGATTAAAAGGCCACAAAAGTCTTCTTATGCTCATCTTCTTGTCTAAAAAATACTTTCCTAAGCTTAATTTCCCAAAATAAGCCCAATTGAGGTAGAAAAATCCAACTTGGTCTACCGATCCGAATTTCCCTTTTTATTTTCTTTTTGCCGAAAACCGATTTTTCCGCAAAATTCCGAACTCGACGGAATTTCTCCGAAAGATGAGACGAGGTCCTAAAAATGAATCATGACATGCTTGAACGTCCGAATCCCGAAATCGAATTCAATTCTGTGGTTAAAATCGACCGAACACGATTTTAGTCCAATCCGACCTATCGAGTAGCTTTTACGGATTTACCGCGGTTATACCCCTTAACGGCTTCACCTAATAGATTGGTTAACTCGTGAGTGATTAGCTAAGAGAAAAAGGACCATAGGTGCGCCGACGAAAAGCCCATTTCGTTTTATCGAGACAGGTCGAAAATTCAGGATGTCACAGACCGCAACGGCGAGGATATCAAAACCCTGAAGGGGACCTTCTCTATACCCATTGAGCCCATGGCAAAACCACGCCTTGAATCGATGAGGTACCCTCTGAGGTAGGCCCTCATCAACCCAGATAGTGGTCACAACCAGCTTATGGATCCAGTGACTCCCGGGGACATGGACGTCTATACTTCTCTCAGTAATCCCTTGAGGCTGTCCAAAACGAACCGGAGGGACCGCCATCTAAGAACCTGGAAAGATTGAGTCCACGACGGAATGAGATAATGTCTCAGCAAGTTCACCCCCTAAACCCCGACTAGGAAGGAAATACGCCTAGAGGTAGTCTAACCACACATCACAGATGACTCACCTCGCCTCAGTTCCTTCCTGCACATTAACATAGTTCATATACTCAAATATGTGTAGTAATCACACTCAACAATTGGAACGCATCACTTCATATCTCAATCAATTGCAGGGGTCCTGATTATAAGGCCAAATCGTTGTGACACGTCCCATTCCATGCCACACAATTTTGTCCTATAATTAGGCGTGTTTCACTCAATTAATCATGCATTCCAATTTTAATCTGCGCCCAATGGGCACAGCCTACTCGACGTTCGGTGGTCTTCTGGTGTAACCAGGCATCGTCTCACCCCATTGAGCACGTCAACATCTACCTCGAGACGGCAATCCCGAAGGAGCATCGATCCAGAGTCTACTGCGACCGGCATCCGTTGTCTAGGGGCATCCCATATAGGGGCAACGTCCACCCGACGCACATCGGGGACGGGTTCTCATAACCATCACACGATCATTCAATTACGGCCAAGGACACCGTGCATTGCACTCACATGTCTCAATTAAGATAATGCGCTTGGCCCATTTTCTTCGTATTAAAAACACCCGGTGAAAATACTTGTGTATGGGTACACGATCAGATCGAACTTTAAAAATTGATATCATTCCTTTTAAAAATCCCACTATTTAATATAGTACCTAAAAATATTTTTGGCGTAAAAAACCGACACCCGGTATTTTTTGATCAAATACCAATTCCTTTTCGATATTTTGCCTAAAATACACCGATGGTTGGAAATTTGCAAGGAAAAATGGGTTCCAAAAGCTTTATTTCTATACGATTTATCATTTGGGAGATCACAAGACCCTTAAAGTCAGGCGAAATTAGAGAACGACGATTTGACAGAGAAAATTCCCTTTTGCACCATAGAAAATCCATTTTCGATATTTTGCCTAAAAAACTCTAAAAGTTGGAAATCTGCTGGGAAAAATGGGATCCAAAAGCTTTATCTCCTACTGATTTATTATTTTAGAGATCACAACACCCTCAAAGTCAGGTGAAATCAGAGAACGAAGATTTGTCAGAGAACGAAGATTTGTCAGAGAAAATTCCCTTTTGCTCCATAGAAAATTCCTTTTCGATATTTTGCATAAAATACTCCGACAATTGGAAATTTGCTAGGAAAAATGGCTTCCAAAAACTTAATTTCCGTACGATTTATCATTTTGGAGATCACAAGACTGTTAAAGTCGGGTGAAATCGAGAACGAAGAGTTGATAGAGAAAATTCCCTTTTGCTTCATATAAAATTCCTTTTCGATATTTTGCCTAAAATACTCCGACAGTTGGAAATTTGCTAGGAAAAATGGGCTCCAAAAGCTTTATTTCCGTGCCATTTATCATATTGGAGATCACAAGACCCTTAAAGTCGGGAGAAATCGGAGAACGAAGATTTGACAGAAAAATTCCCTTTTGTTCCATAGAAAATTCATTTTCGATATTTTTCCCAAAAAACTCTGACAGTTGGAAATTTGCTACGAAAATGGGTTCCAAAAGCTTTATCTCCTGCCAATTTGTTTTTTTGGAGATTAGAACGCCCTCAAAGTCGGTGAAATTAGATAACGAAGATTTGTCGAGAAAATTCCCTTTTGCTCCACAGAAAATTCCTTTTCGATATTTTGCTTAAAATACTCCGACATTTGGAAATTTGCTAGGAAAATGGGTTCCAAAAGCTTAATTTCCGTACGATTTATCATTTTCGAGATCACAAGACTGTTAAAGTCAGATGAAATCAGAGAACGAAGATTTGACAGAGAAAATTCCCTTTTGCTCCATATAAAATTCCTTTTCGATATTTTGCCTAAAATACTCCGACAGTTGGAAATTTGCTAGGAAAAATGGGCTCTAAAAGCTTTATTTCCGTGCCATTTATCATATTGGAGATCACAAGACCCTTAAAGTCGGGAGAAATCAGAGAACGAAGATTTGACAGAAAAATTCCCTTTTGTTCCATAGAAAATTCATTTTCGATATTTTTCCCAAAAAACTCTGAAAATTGGAAATTTGCTACGAAAAATGGGTTCCAAAAGCTTTATCTCCTGCCAATTTATTTTTTCAGAGATCAGAATGCCCTCAAAGTCGTGGTGAAATCGAGAACGAAGATTTGTCGAGAAAAATTCCCTTTTGCTCCATAGAAAATTCCTTTTCGATATTTTGCTTAAAATACTCCGACATTTGGAAATTTGCTAGGAAAAATGGGTTCCAAAAGCTTAATTTCCGTACGATTTATCATTTTCGAGATCACAAGACTGTTAAAGTCAGATGAAATCAGAGAACGAAGATTTGACAGAGAAAATTCCCTTTTGCT
Source organism: Eucalyptus sp. ANBG9806169 (assembly GCA_014182395.1). Taxonomy (NCBI): domain Eukaryota; kingdom Viridiplantae; phylum Streptophyta; class Magnoliopsida; order Myrtales; family Myrtaceae; genus Eucalyptus; species Eucalyptus sp. ANBG9806169. Next base: position 23,787,948 of record CM024583.1, read on the forward strand.
CCATATAAAATTCCTTTTCGATATTTTGCCTAAAATACTCCGGAAGACGGTTGGAAATTTGCTAGGAAAAATGGGCTCTAAAAGCTTTATTTCCGTGCCATTTATCATATTGGAGATCACAAGACCCTTAAAGTCGGGAGAAATCAGAGAACGAAGATTTGACAGAGAAAATTCCCTTTTGTTCCATAGAAAATTCATTTTCGATATTTTTCCCAAAAAACTTTGACATTGGAAATTTGCTACGAAAATGGGTTCCAAAAGCTTTATCTCCTGCCAATTTGTTTTTTGGAGATTAGAATGCCCTCAAAGTCAGGTGAAATCGGAGAACGAAGATTTGTCGAGAACGAAGATTTTTCAGAGAAAATTCCCTTTGCTCCATAGAAAATTCCTTTTCGATATTTTGCATAAAATACTCCGACAGTTGGAAATTTGCTAGGAAAAATGGCTTCCAAAAACTTAATTTCCGTACGATTTATCATTTTGGAGATCACAAGATCTGTAAAGTCAGGTGAAATCGAGAACGAAGAGTTGATAGAGAAAATTCCCTTTTGCTTCATATAAAATTCCTTTTCGATATTTTGCCTAAAATACTCCGACAGTTGGAAATTTGCTAGGAAAAATGGGCTCCAAAAGCTTTATTTCCGTGCCATTTATCATATTGGAGATCACAAGACCCTTAAAGTCGGGAGAAATCAGAGAACGAAGATTTGACAGAGAAAATTCCCTTTTGTTCCATAGAAAATTCATTTTCGATATTTTTCCCAAAAACTCGACAGTTGGAAATTTGCTACGAAAAATGGGTTCCAAAAGCTTTATCTCCTGCCAATTTGTTTTTTTGGAGATTAGAACGCCCTCAAAGTCGGGTGAAATTAGATAACGAAGATTTGTCGAGAAAAATTCCCTTTTGCTCCACAGAAAATTCCTTTTCGATATTTTGCCTAAAATACTCCGACAGTTGGAAATTTGCTAGGAAAAATGGGTTCCAAAAGCTTTATTTCCGTACGATTTATCATTTTGGAGATCACAAGACCATTAAAGTCGGGAGAAATCGAGAACAAAGATTTGACGAGAAAATTCCCTTTTGCTCCATAGAAAATTCCTTTTCGATATTTTTCCCAAAAAACTCGACGGTTGGAAATTTGCTACGAAAAATGGGTTCCAAAAGCATTATCTCCTACTGATTTATTTTTTTGGAGATCAGAACGCCCTTTAAGTCGTGAAATCGTAGAAGAAAGATTTGTCGAGAAAATTCCTTTTTTGTTGCATAGAAAATTCATTTTCTATATTTTACCTAAAATACTCCGACAGTTGGAAATTTGCTAGGAAAAATGGGCTCCAAAAGCTTTATTTCTGTACGATTTATCATTTGGGAGATCACAAGACCCTTAAAGTCAGGCGAAATCGAGAACGATGATTTGACGAGAAAATTCCCTTTTGCACCATAGAAAATCCATTTTCGATATTTTGCCTAAAAAACTCTAAAAGTTGGAAATTTGCTGGGAAAAATGGGATCCAAAAGCTTTATCTCCTACTGATTTATTATTTTGGAGATCACAACACCCTCAAAGTCAGGTGAAATCAGAGAACAAAGATTTGTCAGAGAAAATTCCCTTTTGCTCCATAGAAAATTCCTTTTTGATATTTTGCATAAAATACTCCGACAGTTGGAAATTTGCTAGGAAAAATGGCTTCCAAAAACTTAATTTCCGTACAATTTATCATTTTTCTGATCAAAAGACTGTTAAAGTCAGGTGAAATCAGAGAACAAAAATTTGACAGAGAAAATTCCCTTTTGCTCCATATAAAATTCCTTTTCGATATTTTGCCTAAAATACTCCGACAGTTGGAAATTTGCTAGGAAAAAAGTGCTCCAAAAGCTTTATTTCCGTACGATTTCTCATATTGGAGATCAGAAGACCCTTAAAGTCGGGAGAAATCAAAGAACGAAGATTTGACAGAGAAAATTCCCTTTTGTTCCATAGAAAATTCATTTTCGATATTTTTCCCAAAAAACTCTGATAGTTGGAAATTTTCTACGAAAAATGGGTTCTAAAAGCTTTATCTCCCGCCAATTTATTTTTGGGAGGTCGAACGCCCTCAAAGTCAGGTGAAATCAAAGAACGAAGATTTGTCAGAGAAAATTACTTTTTACTCCATAGAAAATTCCTTTTGATATTTTGCCTAAAATACACTAACAGTTGGAAATCTGCTCAGAAAAATCGGTTCCAAGTACAATTTATCATTTTGGAGATCACAGCTCCCTTAAAATCAGGTACAATCAGAGAACGAAGATTTGACAGAGAAAATTCCCTTTTGCTCCATAGAAAATTCATTTTCGATATTTTTCCCAAAAAACTCTGACAGTTGGAAATTTGCTACAAAAAAATGGGTTCCAAAAGCTTTATCTCCTACCGATTTATTTTTTTGGAGATCAGAACGCCCTTTAAGTCAGGTGAAATCAGAGAACAAAGATTTGTCGGAAAATTCCTTTTTGCTGCATAGAAAATTCATTTTCTATATTTTGCCTAAAATACTCCGACAGTTGGAAATTTGCTAGGAAAATTGGCTTCCAAAAGCTTAATTTCCGTAGGATTTATCATTTTTTGAGATCACAAGACTCTTAAAGTCATGTGAAATCAGAGAACGAAGATTTCACAGAGAAAATTCCCTTTTGCTCCATATAAAATTCTTTTTCAATATTTTGCCTACAATACTCCGACAGTTGGAAATTTGCTAGGAAAAATGGGTTCCAAAAGCTTTACTTATGTACGATTTATCATTTGGGTGATCACAAGACCCTTAAAGTCAGGCGAAATCGAGAACGAAGATTTGACAGTGAAAATTCCCTTTTGCACTATAGAAAATCCATTTTCGATATTTTGCCTAAAAAACTCTAAAAGTTGGAAATTTTCTGGGAAAAATGGGATCCAAAAGCTTTATCTCCTACTGATTTATTATTTTGGAGATCACAACACCCTCAAAGTCAGGTGAAATCAGAGAACGAAGATTTGTCAGAGAACAAAGATTTGTAAGAGAAAATTCCCTTTTGCTCCATAGAAAATTCCTTTTCGGTATTTTGCATAAAATACTCCGACAGTTGGAAATTTGCTAGGAAAAATGGCTTCAAAAACTTTATTTCAGTACAATTTATCATTTTCGAGATCACAAGACTGTTAAAGTCAGGTGAAATCAGAGAACGAAGATTTGACAGAGAAAATTCCCTTTTGCTCCATAGAAAATTCATTTTCAATATTTTGCCTGAAAGACTCCGATTAGGTTGGAAATTTGCTAGGAAAAAAAGGGCTCCAAAAGCTTTATTTCCGTACGATTTATCATATTGGAGATCGAAGACCCTTAAAGTCGGGAGAAATTAGAGAACGAAGATTTGACAGAGAAAATTCCCTTTTGTTCCATAGAAAATTCATTTTCGATATTTTTCCCAAAAAACTCTGACAGTTGGAAATTTTCTACGGAAAATGGGTTCCAAAAGCTTTATCTCCTACCGATTTATTTTTTTGGAGATCAGAACGCCCTTTAAGTCAGGTGAAATCAGAGAACAAAGATTTGTCAGAGAAAATTCCCTTTTGCTGCATAGAAAATTCATTTTCTATATTTTGCCTAAAATACTCCGACAATTGGAAATTTGCTAGGAAAGTTGGCTTCCAAAAGCTTAATTTCCGTACGATTTATCATTTTTGAGATCACAAGACTCTTAAAGTCATGTGAAATCAAAGAACGAAGATTTCACGAGAGAAAATTCCCTTTTGCTCCATATAAAATTCATTTTCGATATTTTGCCTAAAATACTCGGACAGTTGGAAATTTGCTAGGAAAAAAGGGCTCCAAAAGCTTTATTTCCGTACGATTTATCATATTGGAGATCAAAAGACCCTTAAAGTCGGGAGAAATCAGAGAACGAAGATTTGACAGAGAAATTTTCCTTTTGCTCCATAGAAAATTCCTTTTCGATATTTTTCCCAAAAAACTCTGATAGTTGGAAATTTGCCACGAAAAATGGGTTCCAAAAGCTTTATCTCCTACCGACTTAATTTTTTGGAGATTAGAACGCCCTCAAAGTCGAGTGAAATCAAAGAACGAAGATTTGTCGAGAGAAAATTCCCTTTTGCTCCATAGAAAATTCCTTTTCGATATTTTTCCAAAAAAACTCGATGGTTGGAAATTTGCTAGGAAAAATGGGTTCCAAAAGCTTTATTTTGGTACGATTTATCATTTGGAGATCACAAGACCCTTCAAGTCGGGACAAATCGAGAATGAAGATTTGACAGAGAAAATTCCCTTTTGCTCCATAGAAAATGCCTTTTCGATATTTTTCCCAAAAAAACTCCGACAGGTTGGAAATTTGCTACGAAAAATGGGTTCCAAAAGCTTTATCTCCTACCGATTTATTTTTTTGGAGATCATAATGCCCTCAAAGTCATGTGAAATCAGAGAACAAAGAATTGTTAGAGAAAATTCCCATTTGCTCCATAGAAAATTCCTTTTCGAAATTTTGCCTAAAATACTTAGAAGGTTGGAAATTTGCTAGGAAAAATCAGTTAAAAAAGCTTTATTTCCGTACGTTTTATCATTTTTGAGATGACAAGACCCTTAAAGTCAGGTGAAATTAGGGAACGAGCATTTCACAGAGAAAATTCCCTTTTGTACCTAAGAAAATTCGTTTTCGATATTTTGCCTAAAAACTCTAACGGTTGGAAATCTGCTGGGAAAAATCGGATCCTAAAGCTTTATCTCCTACCTATTTATTATTTTTTAGATCACAACACCCTCAAAGTCTAGTGAAATCAAAGATCGAACATTTGTCAGAGAAAATTCCGTTTTGCTCCATAGAAAATTCATTTTCGATATTATGCCTAAAATACTGCAACAGTTGGAAATTTGCAAGGAAAAATGGGTTCCAAACGCTTTATTTCAGTACGACTTATCATTTTGGAGATGACAAGACCCTAAAAGTCAGGTGAAATCAGAGAACGAAGATTTGATAGAGAAAATTCCCTTTTGCTCCATAGAAAATTAATTTTTGATATTTTGCCTAAAAACCTCTGACAATTGGAAATTTTCTTGGAAAAATGGGATCCAAAAGCTTTATCTCCCACCGATTTATTATTTTCGAGATCACGAGACCCTTAAAGTCAAGAGAAATCAGAGAACGAAGATTTGGCAAGGAAAATTCCCTTTTACTCCATAGAAAATTCCTTTTCAATATATTTCCTAAAAACTTCGAGTTCAAAAATTGCTATGAAAAATGCATTCCAAAAGCTTTATTTCCATACGATTTATCAATTTGGAGATCACAAGACCCTTAAAGTCGGGTGAAATCGAGAACGAGCATTTGACAGAAAATTCCCTTTTGTACCTTAGAAAATTCGTTTTCGATATTTTGCCTAAAAAACTCTAACAGTTGGAAATCTCTGGGAAAAATCGAATCCAAAAGCTTTATCTCCTACCGATTTATTATTTTAGAGATCGAATATACTAAAAGTCAGGTGAAATCAGAGAACAAAGATTTGTCAGAGAAAATTCCATTTTCTTCCATAGAAAATTCTTGTTCAGTATTTTGCCTAAAAAACTCTAACAGTTGGAAGTCTGTTGGGAAAAATCGGATCTAAAAGCTTTATCTCGTACCGATTTATTATTTTGGAGATTAGAACACCCTCAAAATCAGGTGAGATCAAAGAACCAAGATTTGTCAAAGAAAATTCCCTTTTCCTCCGTAGAAAATTCCTTTTCGATATTTTGCCTAAAAAACTCCGACAGTTGGAAGTCTGGTGGGAAAAATCGAATCCAAAAGCTTTATCTCGTACCGATTTATGATTTTGGAGATCAGAACATCCTCAAAGTCAGGTGAAATTAAAGAACCAAGATTTCTCAGAGAAAATTCCCTTTTCCTCGGTAGAAAATTCCTTTTCGATATTTGCCTAAAATACTCCGACAGTTGGAAATTTGCTAGGAAAAATGGGTTCCAAAAGCTTTATTTCGGTACGATTTATCATTTTGGAGATCACAAGACCCTTAAAGTCAAGTGAAATCAGAGAATGAGCATTTGACAGAGAAAATTCCCTTTTGTACCTTAGAAAATTCGTTTTCGATATTTTGCCTAAAAACTGTAACATTGGAAATCTGGGAAAAATCGAATTCAAAAGCTTTATCTCCTATCGATTTATTATTTTGGAGATCACAACACCCTTAAACTCAAGTAAAATCAGAGAACGAAGATTTGTTAGAGAAAATTCCATTTTGCTACATAGAAAATTCCTGTTCGGTATTTTGCCTAAAAAACTCTGACAGTTGGAAATCCGTTTGGAAAAATCTGATCCAAAAGCTTTATCTCGTACTGATTTATTATTTTCGAAATCGAGCACCCTCAAAGTCGGGAGAAATCAAAGAACGAAGATTTGTCAGAGAAAATTCCCTTTTCCTCCATAGAAAATTCCTTTCCGATATTTTGCCTAAAATACTCCGACGGTTGGAAATTTGCTAGGAAAAATGGGTTCCAAAAGCTTTATTTCCGTACGATTTCTCATTTTGGAGATCAGAAAACCCTTAAAGTCAGGTGAAATCAAAGAAGGAAGATTTGACCGAGAAAATTCCCTTTTGCTCCATAGAAAATTCCTTTTCGATATTTTAATAAAAATATTCCTACGGTTGGAAATTTGCTAGGAAAAATTGGTTCCAAAGATTTATTTCCGTAAAATTTATCATTTTTGAGATCACAAGACCATTAAAGTCGGGTGAAATCGAGAGAACGAACATTTGACAGAGAAAATTCCCTTTTGCTCTATAGAAAATTCGTTTTTGATATTTTGCCTAAAAAACTCAAGTAGTTGGAAATCTACTTCGAGAAATGTGATCCAAAAGCTTTATCTACTACCGATTTATTATTTTGGAGATGACAACACCCCCAATGTGAAGTAAAATCAGAGAACGAAGATTTGTTAGAGAAAATTCCCTTTTGCTCCATAGAAAATTTATTTTCGATATTTTGCCTAAAATACTCCAACAGTTGGAAATTTGCTAGGAAAAATGGGTTCCAAAAGCTTTATTTCCATACAATTTATCATTTTGGAGATCACAAGACCCTTAAAGTCAGGTGAAATCAGTGAACGAATATTTGGCATAGAAAATTCGCTTTTGCTCCATAGAAATTCATTTTACATATATTTCCTAAAATACTTCGGCAGTTCGAAATTTTCTATGAAAAATGCATTACGAAAGCTTTATTTCCATACGATTTATCATTTTGGAAATCACAAGACCCTCAAAGTCAGGTGAAATCAGAGAACGATGTTTTGACAGAGAAAATTTCCTTCTACTCCATAGAAAATACCTTTTGGATATTTTGTCTAAAATACTCCGACGGTTGGAAATTTGCTAGGAAAAATGGGTTCAAAGCTTTCTTTCCGTACGAATTATCGGTTTGGAGATTACAAGACCCTTAAAGTCGGGTGGAATCGAGAAGGAAGATTTGACAGAAAAAATTCCCTTTTGCTCTATAGAAAATTCCTTTTCGATATTTTGCCTAAAACACTCGACGGCTGAAAATGCACTACGAAAAATCGGATCCAAAAGCTTTATCTCCCACCGGTTTATGATTTGGCAGATCACGTGACCCTTAAAGTCAGGAGAAATCGGAGAACGAAGATTTGGCAGAAAATTCCCTTTTGCTCCATAGAAAATTGCTTTCCAATATATTTCCTAAAATACTCCAGCAGTTCGAAATTTGCTATGAAAAAATCATTCTGAAAGCTTTATTTCTGTACCATTTATCATTTTGAAAATCACAAGACCCTTCAAGTCAGGTGAAATCAGAGAACGATGATTTGACAGAGAAAATGTCCTTCTGCTCCATAGAAGATTCCTTTTTGATATTTTGCCTAAAAAACTCGAACAGTTGGAAATCTGCTGGGAAAAATGGGATCCAAAAGCTTTCTCTCCTACCGATTTATTATTTTGGAGATCAGAACACCCTCAAAGTCAAGTGAAATCAGAGAACGAAGATTTGACAAAGAACATTCCCCTTTGCTCCTTACAAAATTCCTTTTCGATATTTTGCCTAAAATACTCCGACAGTTGGAAATTTGGAAGGAAAAATGGGTTCCAAAAGCTTTATTTCCGTACAATTTATCATTTTTGAGTTCACAAGACCCTTAATGTCAGGTGAAATCAGAGAACGAGCATTTGACAAAGAAAATTCCTTTTTGTACCTTAGAAAATTCGTTTTCGATATTTTGCTTAAAAAACTCTAACAGTTGGAAATCTATTGGGAAAAATGTGATCCGAAAGCTTTAGCTCCTACCGATTTATTATTTTGGATATCAGAACACCCTCAAAGACAGATGAAATCAGAGAACGAAGATTTGACAGAGAAAATTTCTTTTCGATATTTGGCCAAAATTACTCCGATGGTTGGAAATTTGCTAGGAAAAATGGGTTCCAAAAGCTTTATTTCGGTACAATTTATCATTTTGGAGAGCACAAGACCCTTACAGTCAGGTGAAACCAAAGAACGAAGATTTGGTAGGGAAATTCCCTTTTGCTCCTTAGAAAATTCCTTTTCCATATATTTGCTAAAATACTCCAGCAGTTCGAAATTTGCTATGAAAAATGCATTACGAAAGATTTATTTACGTACGATTTATCATTTTGGAAATCACAAGACCCTTAAAGTCAAGTGAAATCAGAGAACGATGTTTGACAGAGAAATTTTCCTTCTGCTCCATAGAAAATACCTTTTGGATATTTTGTCTAAAATACTCCGACGGTTGGAATTTGCTAGGAAAAATGGGTTCCGAAAGCTTTCTTTCCGTACGAATTATCATTTTGGAGATTAGAAGACCCTTAAAGTCAGGTGAAATCAGAGAAGGAAGGTTTGACAGAGAAAATTCCCTTTGGTCTATAGAAAATTCCTTTTCGATATTTCTCCTAAAACACTCTGACAGTTGAAAATCTGCTGCGAAAAATCGGATCCAAAAGCTTTATCTCCCACCGATTTATGATTTGGCAGATCACGTGACCGTTAAAGTCAGGAGAAATCGGAGAACGAAGATTTGGCAGAGAAAATTCCCTTTTGCTCCATAGAAAATTGCTTTCCAATATATTTCCTAAAATACTCCGGTTCGAAATTTGCTATGAAAAATTCATTCAAAAGCTTTATTTCAGTACCATTTATCAATTTGGAAATCACAAGACCCTTAAAGTCAGGTGAAATCAGAGAACCATGTTTTGACAGAGAAAATTTCCTTCTGCTCCATAGAAAATACCTTTTGGATATTTTTGTCTAAAATACTCCGACGGTTGGAAATTTGCTAGGAAAAATGGGTTCCGAAAGCTTTCTTTCCGTACGAATTATCATTTCGGAGATTACAAGACCCTTAAAGTCAGGTGAAATCAGAGAAGGAAGATTTGACAGAGAAAATTCCCTTTTGCTCTATAGAAAATTCCTTTTCGATATTTCGCCTAAAACACTTTGACAGTTGAAAATCTGATGCGAAAAATCGAATCCAAAAGCTTTATCTCCCACCGATTTATGATTTGGCAGATCACGTGACCCTTAAAGTCAGGAGAAATCGGAGAACGAAGATTTGGCAGAGAAAATTCCCTTTTGCTCCATAGAAAATTCCTTTCCAATATATTTCCTAAAATACTCCAGCAGTTCGAAATTTGCTATGAAAAATTCATTCCGAAAGCTTTATTTCCGTACCATTTATCATTTTGGAAATCACAAGACCCTTAAAGTCAGGTGAAATCAGAGAACGATGATTTGACAGAGAAAATGTCCTCCTGCTCCATAGAAGATTCCTTTTCGATATTTTGCCTAAAAAACTCGAACAGTTGGAAATCTGCTCGGAAAAATAGGATCCAAAAGCTTTATCTCCTACCGATTTATTATTTTGGAGATCAGAACACCCTCAAAGTCAAGTGAAATCAGAGAACGAAGATTTGACAAAGAGCATTCCCTTTTGCTCCGTACAAAATTCCTTTTCTATATTTTGCCTAAAATACTCCAACAGTTGGAAATTTGGAAGGAAAAATGGGTTCCAAAAGCTTTATTTCCGTACGATTTATCATTTTTGAGATCACAAGACCCTTAAAGTCGGTGAAATCGAGAACGAGCATTTGACAAAGAAAATTCCTTTTTGTACCTTAGCAAATTCGTTTTCGATATTTTGCCTAAAAGACTCTGACAATTGGAAATCTGTTGGGAAAAATGTGATCCGAAAGCTTTATCTCCTACTGATTTATTATTTTGGTGATCAGAACACCCTCAAAGTCAGGTGAAATCAGAGAACGAAGATTTGACAGAGAAAATTTCTTTTCGATATTTGGCCAAAATTACTCCGATGGTTGGAAATTTGCTAGGAAAAATGGGTTCCAAAAGCTTTATTTCGGTTCGACTTATCATTTTGGAGATCATAAGACCCTTAAAGTTAGGTGAAACCAGAGAACGAAGATTTGGCAGGGAAATTCCCTTTTGCTCCTTAGAAAATTCCTTTTCCATATATTTCCTAAAATACTCCAGCTATTCGAAATTTGCTATGAAAAAGGCATTCTGAAGGCTTTATTTTCGTACGATTTATCATTTTGGAAATCACAAGACCCTTAAAGTCAAGTAAAATCAGAGAACGATGTTTTGATAGAGAAAATTTCCTTCTGCTCCATAGAAAATACCTTTTGGATATTTTGACTAAAATACTCCGACGGTTGGAAATTTGCTATGAAAAATGGGTTCCTAAAGCTTT
>CM024583.1:23798804-23890721 GCA_014182395.1 Eucalyptus sp. ANBG9806169
GAGACGAGCACAACCCAAAGCGGGTGCGACTTTCAAGGTCCGTAAGGCCACAAAAACGGGCCAAACAAAGGTCAAGAGACCCGTAAATTTCAAAGGTGTTGTTCGGAGGTGTGGGCCGCTCGACTCGGCGAAATTGGCAAAGCTGGATCGGCGAAGCTACTGCGGCTTGGACAGGCGACTTTGGTGGCTACACGGCGGCAAGCTGAGCTTTGATGACCTCCACACAGGCTTAGGCAGCCTTTGGACAGTGAACGGGTGAGAACGACGCAGCTTGGATAGTGGAATGGGGATGGCTTGTGCAAGACTCGTGGGTGAACGCGAACGCGCGGCGACGGCTGTTCGGGCTTTGGCGAGCTTCGACGGTGGAAGGGAGTTGGTTCGATCGGCTTCTAGGTTTTTCAAAGGCTTCAAGGAGTTGGAAAAATGGAGGGATGGTCGACGGTGAGGAAGGAGGAAGAAGGGGGAACCGGCTGGATTGGAGGGGGCCACCTTGGTCTCTCTCTCTCTTATCTCTTGTCCCCCTAGCTTGGTCCCACCAAGGCAGCTGGTTTCCACAGCCATTGCAGCAACCAATCTTCCTCTAGAAGCCAAATGAAATGGTCCAAATGTGGTGTCCATGGGGGAGCTACGAAATTGCACATTTGCACCTCAATTTCCATTCAATTCCTCTTTGAATTAATCCAATTTGGCTCTAAAAAATTCCATCATCGAGTCTTCGATCAAATTGGTAATTTTCCTCACCAATAGAACCTGCTTGCATCCCAATTTCGTGATAAAAACGGTCCTCGGAATTTCCCGGATCAAAAACAGCCTTACTTTGAAATTTCGTTGAAAATCTCGGTTTGTAGAAAAATCTTCAGAGACTGAGTCAATGTTCCTAAAATGACTCGTGACATGACTTGTGACATGACAGAACTTTCAATTTTTGAAATCGGAATCAAATTCGCGGTTAATTTTAATTTGGCGCAATTTTAGCGTGACCTAGGCTACCGGGTAGCTTTCAGAAATTTTTAGTGCAAATGACTCGTGGTCGATTTTCTTCGAGCCACAATGAACCTCTTCAACACATTGGTGACTCTCGGTTGTCGTGAAAATCTCGATGTTTCAAATATGGACATGGGGTACCAAAACGACAGAAAAATCAGTCTAGTGCCGGTCGACAAGAATTTTGTAATTTAGTGGAATCACCCATGTTTAACCACACATCTCAGTCAAACCAACATATTTCTGATTTCTAATCGATATTTACCGTGTCGTAACGATATCTGCAGATGAGCACAGTCGAGTAGTCAATTCCTAGTCGAATTCCCAAGTCTATTGCATTAAAATCCCTTAATGATTTCCCCAGATAGTCTAGTTATCTCAGGAGTGATCAGCTCTGAGAATAGCACTATAGGCGCGTCGATGAAAGGCCTGATTTATTTAATTGAAAGTAGAACTAAAAAATTTAGGATGTCACACTCGAAGGGCAACTGCCGGAAAATATATGCTTTGGGTGATTATTGCAATATTTCACTTTGATGAATAATCATTTCATGGGTCATATCCCTAAAAGCTTGAGGAATTGTACTTCATTAGTTAGAGTGAGGCTCGAAAGAAACAAACTCACTGGGAATATAATGGAAGCTTTTGGAATCTATCCTCATCTGAATTATATAGACTTGAGCCACAATTATTTGTATGGCGAACTTTCGTGGAAGTGAGAGTGTTGCCACAATTTGACGAGCTTAAGGATATCAAACAACATCATTTCCGGTGAGATACCCTCAATATTTGGAAGGATGGCTCAATTACAGGTACTTGAACTTTCTTCAAATAACTTAAGTGGAAAGATTCCGAGGGAATTGGGAAGCTTGCAATTACTGCTAGATCTTATCGTGAACAATAATGGGATCACAAGTGATATTCCCAATGAATTTGGATTTTTTTCTCAATTGAGACATCTCAACCTAGCATCGACCAATTTGAGTGGAGCCATTCCATTGAAGCTCAACCTATGCACCAACTTGTTGAGCTTGAACTTGAGCCAAAATAAAATAGAAAAAATCATTCCTCCTGAGATAGGCAATGCATGATTCCTAAATGTTCTTGATTTGAGTCAGAATCTATTGACTGGAAGAATACCACCAGATCTAGGAAAACTTAGAGTCCTAGAATCCCTAAACGTCTCCCACAATGGCCTCTCCGGTTCCATCCCATAGTTTTGAAGACTTACTGGCATTAACTTTTGTTGATGTGTCCTATAATGACTTGGAAGGTCCTCTCCCAAATGTCAAAGCTTTTAAGGAGGCTCCATTTGAGGCAGTCCCAGCATAACAAGGGGCTGCAAACGTGACCGGATTATAGAATTGCAATATTTCTACCATGAGCAAGAAACACAATCGACACGATGGAGCTAGAATTTTGATTATTCTTGTTCTCTCGTTCTTGGGATTCCCCATTCTCTCTTCCTTCTTGATCGTCCTCGTAATCATTGATCGCCATCAAAGAAAGGTTATCAAGAGAGAGAGAGAGAGGAATCTATAGACAAAGACTAATGATTTAGATATCTTGCACATTTTGAGTTTTGATGGCAAAATTTTCTACGAGCAAATCATGGAGGTCACAGAAGGATTTGACTCCAAGTACTATTTGGGAGAAGGGGCCTATGGTGTTGTTTACAAAGTGGATCTACCCATAGGTAAAACTATTGCAGTCAAGGAAATACCATTGTCTTAGGAAGATGAGACCGTCGACATCGTTTCTTTTGAAAGGGAAATTAAAGCCTTACAAAATATTCACCACCACAATATCGTGAAGCTTTATGGGTTCTGCTCTCATGTACGGCATCATTTTCTGGTGTACGAGTATGTCGAAAGAAGGAGCTTGAGAACAATTTTGAATGACAATGAAAGAGCATCAAAGCTTAGCTGGGACAAAAGGATAAACATGGTTCAAGCAATTGCCGATGCGTTGTCGTATATGCATCATGACTGTTTTCCTCCATTGATCCATCGAGACTTGACCAGCAACAACATCTTGTTGGATGCTGATTATGAGGCTTGCGTTTCAGACTTTGGCACCACAAGATTATTGAGACCATATTCCACCAACTAGACTACAATTGCTAGCACCATTGGATACATCGCTCCAGGTGATGTTCTTTGTAGAAGCATATTAATTTACTATCGTAACTCGTTTTGTCATTGGAAATTCCTTAATTATGTGAAAGAAAATGTCCAAGTCTCTAATTACAGCTAACAAGATTATCAACGGACTTTGAATTCTTCAATTGCAGATGATGGATTTATTATAATGGGCCTAAGTTGGCCCGGCCACGATGGGCCTAAAGGTCCGGCCCACGGGAATTAGGCCCGTGGAAAGAGGAACCTATAAAAGGGATGAGAGAGAAGGAGAAGATACCTCTTGGCATTTGTAAGAACGTTCTTCATTCTCTCCAAAAAGTTCTCTCTCTCCCAAGGCTAAGAAGCGACGCCATCTTCACTTAACGAATTTTCTTCGACATCGGATCGAACCGGACTGATTTCTCTTCCTCTTGCGGCGGTGTCTAATCTGGCCAACAAGGTACGCTCGAATCCGTGGTATGCTTTACGATCGGTGATACGTGTTTAATTCCCGGGCTTATCTTCCGCATTGATTTAGGGGTTCGGTTTAAGTGCCGAATCCGGTTTATTGGGGATCCGTCGATCCCAACAGCGGAGCTAGCTTATACCAACATTCCGACCGAAAAAATGTGATGTATATAGTTTTGGAGTAGTAGTACTAAAGATAATAATGGGAAAGCATCCGGGAGATTATTTCTCGTTGTTATTTTCATCCACTCATTCCGAGTCGCAAACCCCGTTAAAGGATGTGCTGGACCAACACCTCTCGCCTCTGACAACTCGGCATGCACAAAACATAATCTTTGCTACGGCACTAGCACTCGCATGCTTGCGGACCAATCCTCAACTTCAACCGACCATGACACAAGTCTCACGAGAGCTTCGAGTTCAAGCACCATCGGTTTTGCCGTTCTTTGGAGTCACCTTAGAACAATTCCATGATCTCGGTGGCAGGAACTTTTAGACCGCATTCGGGAGGTTGCAAGTTTCCGATCAAGTTACGGTTGTGTGTTCACCTTTTCTGGCTTCTGTGTTTGGCAGTAATATGTCGATTAGTTAGTTATAAAACTTGGAAGATGCATAGTCTAAATGTTATCTTTTTGTAAGAGTAGAATGATAGTTAATTTTCCTCCTTTCGTGTAAGCAAGCACCTATTTACAATTAATAGAAGTCATTTGTTTCTTAGCAAAATCATCTGAACTTGTTTTAAATACCTCTCATATATCACATTACGGAGTCTTGTATGTGCATTTGTTCTGGGATACTTCACAGTTTTGGGATCATTATGTTCAGGGAAACGAGTATGATAGAAAGCAATCAGACTCACGTAACACGAGGATGATGTTTTCGACAAAATAGCTCATCAAAAATGAATTTGCAGGGCAGTTCTTGTCATTTGAGCAGCCAAAACCGAGATTGGATGTTTGGAACGTCCGGAACTAACATCAATACTTGCAGGGGTATCCGTAAAATTCTAAATGTAAGTGAACGTATCGAACAAGTAATATAATAATGAGAAAGAGTATCGTCCCACGGAAATTGATGATTAATAAACTAATTAAATATTAAAAATAGATTAATTATAAAATTTATCCAACAAATCAAAATAGAAGTGAGAATAAATTAAAACTAAAAATCTTAAAAGCAAAATTAGGAGACTAAATGTAGTAAATCGATCATATAAATATATTAGAGCATCCGATTTCACCATAACCATTATATATGAATTTCAGATTATTACGCGTACAAGAACGATATCAAACATGTGATAGTATAATTTCTTAATATATTTACTATCCTATCTAGTAATCCGTTATATCTCTATGTGAATTAAAATAAACATGAGTGCATTAAAATCTATGAATATTCCCAGCTTACAATGAGTTTTTTAGATCACCTTATCATCGAAAGCTACACAAATAACGCGGTATGTTTCTATCCACGTCTAATTCACTATTATATATTATAAGGAGCAATTACATATTATCACTTCTCAGTCTCAAATATGCACATCAAATCATTCAAGTGGTGGCTAGTCACTTAAAAGCATTAAGCACAATAATATATATTTCACATGAATGAAATCACTTGCACACATAAAAATCATGAAATTCACATCATTATGGTTAAGCTACATCATAGCCCTAACAAAAGAAAATTAGAATATAGTAGAAGAAGAAATATAAATATAAATCAAACCCAGCATCTTGAATCAAGGAACAAGAATTCCATTATCACTTTTGTCTTCTCTTCAAAATATTTGAAAAAGTCTCAGAACAATGAAAAACGATCTTAAAAAACCTAGTTGTCCCCTCAGGCTCTCAATGTTCTCCTATTTATAGGATACATCCAAGACCCTTATCTCCAAGCAATTACTTATTTTTCACATAAAATTAGGAAGTAAATCGAGAATCTTTGATTTGATATCTATCTCCCAATGCTTAAAGATAAAATTAGGGAACAAAATCAAGGATTCGCTTATTTGATATCCATCTTCCAATGCTTTCTGATTTGAATTCTTGATTTTTGCCATTATTTTCCTTATCTTCTCCATATCTCATTATTCTGCATAAACAAGAAAAATTCGAATAATCAGAAGAAAATCCAAATATTTTCTCATAGATATTGCATTATTTGTTACCTAAAATAGGTAAAATAACTATATTTTTATAGAATTATGAGGGTGGTTCTTCAGGGGAGCTAAATCAATTACTAAATGGAATTTGGGTACCCTAATTAGCAAAAGCTAGTATTTCTCAATTAATAACTTCTTACTTTAACTCGGCAAAAATCAATGAATCAATCTCAGGTATCTCACGAGTAGATTGTTTAGTTTTTTGTCCTTATGTGCAACCTCTTCTTATGAGTACCTCGGAAGGATTATCACTTGATTTTTTTACTATCTAAAGTAGGCATTAGATTCGCATGAACATGGTGTGTCCATTGACTTTGAGAGGGAATGGGCAGCCCCATATTTCCCCTTTTTCCCGTGAAAGATACGAGAAGAAACCTATAAACGCTCGAGTTGGATTGGCGGCTTTCTAAGGTAACTAGAAATGCAACGCTGGTTCTCGTTCCCGGGAAAAAAAATTAAAATTTTGTAAATGCCAGTTTATTACCTTTGGTCTTTCTTTTGCTATAAACGTTATATGCGTGACTAAGCCCAGAGGTCCAAAGTCTCCGAACAAGAAGAGGGCCTAGAAGCTCGGCGCAAGTTATCTGGGTTAGGATCCATTTATATACAACCTTCTTGTTGCCACGCTCCTTTTATGATATTGTTGAGAGAAGACATGATTCTTATCTATGGAAAAAGTATCGAAAAAGTCTAAATATTTTGCATTGGTACCACTTCAATCATAAATCTTTCAATTGGGTCAATTTAATCATAAACATTTTCACTTTCGTATCAATTTAATCTATTTGGCCAATTTAAATTGGAAATTACACACATAAATACTGGCAATCTTATCTGGTATAGCCGATGCTAACATGGATTTTTTTAAAATAATTTTTTTGATTTTTTCTTTTGTTTATTATTTCTGTTTTCTTTTTGTTGGTAGCCAGCAAGGGCTGTCCTTGCCTAGGTGAGGATCACTCTTGCTAGCCATAGGCAATGATCACTCTCACTAAGCTATGCCTGAGCAAGAGTTAGCCTCGGCGAGGCCCAGCTTTTTATCATATTTATTTCCTTTTATTTTCCACAAAATTCAAATCATTAAAAAAGAGGACTTAACTCCTTTTCTATTTGACTTCTCTTGTTTGTTTTGGATTATAACCAATGGAAAAGTGGTCAAATGATACGTCATCAAATGACTGTATAAGGCAGGTAGCAGCTTACAAAAAAAAATAAGAATGAAGAATGAAAGGAAGGAGAAATTCAAATAAAAAAGAAAAGTGAAGTGATTGGGTTAGGAATCCAATTTTGGATTCAGTATGGATAAAAGATCCCTGCCTTAGGCGTGGGTTGGCCTCGCCGATGCTCAATCCTCTTTTTCTCTTTTCCTCCAGAAATTCCTTTCCACAAAATCTGTTATTTTTACTTGTCGAACTTAGTAATATAATCCGCAAAGGAGTATCTGGAGGCTTTAGCTTTAGGGGTCATAGAAACGGTAAGGTTGATAACAAGTGGAACTTTGAGGTCAAGAGTTTTGAGTAGAAGAGGATTAGGGTTTAAGGTTGAATACGAAGAAGGAAGTGAGATAAAAATCAAATCTTGGCAGAATTCATACTTTCCAAAAACGGCCCTCTATACATAAAGATATGATTCATGATAATAGCAATTCATGAACCGTGTCGATTGAGGTAACGTGTCAGGAAGCTATGAGGTAGCAGACTGCACACAGAGTACAAAGCTTCAGAGGTACAATACGCATTAGTTTTGTCTGCGGATATTGTAAAAGAAACCCAAATTACTTTTAATTCTTTTAAAAGGAGGCATACATTTCCACCAAATATATCCAGATGATCAATATGAATAGGCACACGACTTGAATACAAGTTATTATTTAATGCATGAACCATCGTCGACGACCATAAAAAATGTTATTAATATCAACATACATCCATGACCATTAATCAACTGTCGATATAAGATAGCGTACAATTGATGATGATGAACATCATAGTAGAATTGGTTGGCAAAGATACCAATTAAAGAGAATCATTGATTGAGACTGCGAATAGGGAAAAGATATATGAGAAGTGCCAAAAAACAGTTATGACATTCCAAATTGAAATCATTCGTGGAAGAGACAGGGTTAAAGTTTAGTAGATCATGGAAAAAAGATTAAGTTAAGGCAAGGGTGAAGGATCAAGGTGCAATTTTTAAGGAGAAACCACCTCAACACAATATTCTGGTGTCCCCAGAACATAAGATCGAGATCCTCAGAGATATGGAGGCATGACTAAAACTGCAAGGAAACTGCTTTTGAGCGGTTATGTCACAGGCACTATATCACGCTAGTGCTCAACTACTAGAGACCACCCCCCCTCCGGTGCTTGGTGCACAAACAAACAATATGTTATCTTCCAATTATCTTTACATTTGTACACAAGAATTTTAGGTTTCAGACTCGTGTTGACGATTAAATTTCGACGTGTTTCTTAGTTATAGTTATCAAATTTTCATTGTCAATTATATTTCTACATGTATCTTTGCTTTAAATCCTAGGTGCCTCGTCAACGATTAAATTCCAAAGTTGCATCTTCACATTTTCAGGTAAGTGTGGCTATTTTTGAAGTAAACTTGCTGATTCTTTTGTCTACCTGTGATATTTTTTTTTCAGAATCATCACAGAACCCATCTTGTCTAATAAAACCGAAGAACGACTTTTGATGACATGTATTTTGTCATTGAATCCAATTCAAGTGAAACGTTTAGAAACTCAACTAAAAATCGATCAGGTATTAAAAATTGATCAGGTATTAAAATTTCAGCTCAACCGCACATATTGGCGGGTGTCAAGGCGGCTGCTGACGGCGGACATGCTCGTTGCCAGGCGGCTCAATGAAACAGCTCCAATCCAGAGAAAGTGTGTCGACGGCATGTTGACATGGATCGGGGAGGCGGCATCCACGGATAAGGTCCGACTCGGAGAAGGTGTTCACCTGGCACGCTTCGTGTTCCTCATGGCATTCAATTTGTTGGGGAATCTCATGCTGTCCCGAGACTTGCTTGATCCGGACTCAAAGGTTGGATCTGAGTTCTTCGAGGCAATGAGCGGATTGATGGAGTGGTCAGGCCATGTGACCATTGCGGACCTATTCCGGTGGCTGCGGTGGTTGGGCCCGCAAGGGCTGAGGAGGAAGATGGATCGGGATATGGGGAAGGCCATGAGGATCGCTTCGGATTTCGTGAGGGAGAGGATTGACGAGAAGAAAATTAGGGGAGACGATGATCAGAGGGATTTTCTTGACGTGTTGCTTGAGTTAGAGGGAAAGGGTAAGGACGAGCCGGCCAAGCTTTCCGAGAAGCAAATGAAAACATTCATACTGGTACGACCACAAACTTTGAATTGCTAGTTCTGTAAGGATTCCTGTGTCCAATCATATGCGTAGGGGATAGATCGCAGGTGAATATCACTCGATTATTCAATTATCTCCTTGACGTATAACACATCATCTTACTCGATTCTAAGTCATTTTTCTATTTATAACTTTACTTTGAAACGAGATCGGCATCCTTCCATTAATATAACCTTTTGGCTTTACGGTTAGGGTTCTTAGCATTGTGAAATATGTGTCAAGAATTCGATAGAACCATTGTGAGAAACATGCAAGTTTCTGAGTATGTCAACAAGGACAACATTAGACATGTAAAAATATGTTTATGATTGTTTGGTAAAGTATTGTGGTAAATCAGTAGCCTACTTGGTATAACTTCCCACAGTTGCTACGTACTTAAAAAATGGTATGGCTATGGTTCCATTGCCTTGGCCTAGAAAAATTTACGGATATGGCTCCATTTCATGAAATTTTGCCATGCTTGCTCTCACATACTCTCCTCTTGACATCACAGGAAATGTTCTTGGCTGGTGCAGAAACATCGAGTAGCACTGTCGGATGGGCACTGACAGAACTCCTACGGGACCCGAATTCCATGGTCAAGGTCCAAGCATAGCGGTCCCTTTTCTAATTTTTGGCACTCAAGGGTCATGGCCCTCACCCAAATTCGACGAGAGTTAGTGGCCCTCGCTCGGTCCGGCCAAGGGCTGCCGCCCACTAGGACGACCCCCTAGCCAGCGACGGCCCTTGGTAGGATCGGGTGAGGGTCGCGGCCCTCACCCAGATCCGGCAAGGGTCGGCAACCCTTGCCCGGCCTGACCAAGGGCCGCTGCTGGTTGGGGCGACCCCTCAACGGGCAATGGCCCTTAGCCCAGTCGGGCGAGGGCCGCCGACCCTCGTCAGATCTAAGGGAGGGCCGCAACCCTCACCCCAGATCTGGGCGAGGGCTCGTGGGCCCTCGCTATCGGTCGGCTAGGGTTGCCGACCCCTGGCCAAAGCCCGATGACCTTAATCGACCCTCCCCCGTCGCCGGCCTTTCCCGGAGACGGCGGCAAGGGCTTAGCCCTTAGCTGCTTCTTCCTTCATTATTTAAAAAAAAAATGTTTTAAATAAATTTAGTTTTAAATTTAATGTAATTGATTTTTATATTAATTATTTACCACGTTAGCAGCAAAATGACGTTGTTTTGCACTTACCTCACCGGAAAATTGCCACGTCAGTATTTTGGTCGAATTTTCTCACCGTTGACACTTAAGTGATCCATTTTGCTTCGATTTTGGTACTTAAATGTCACTTTTCTAACTTTTGGCACTTAAGTGTCCCTTTATGCCAAGTTTTGACACTCTAGGTGTCTGGCACTCGTTAATGATGATGAACATCGTAGTAGAATTGATTGGCAAAGATACCAATTAAAGAGAATCATTGATTGAGACTGCGAATAGGGAAGGGATATATGAGAAGTGCCAAAAAACAGTTATGACATTCCAAATTGAAATCATTCGTGGAAGAGACAGAGTTAAAATCAAGTAGATCATGGAAAAAAGATTAAGTTAAAGCAAGGGTGAAGGATCAAGGTGCAATTTTTAAGGAGAAACTACCTTAACGCAATATTGTGGTGTCGTCGGAACATAGGATTGAGATCCTCGGAGATATGGAGGCATGACTAAAACCGCAAGGAAACTGCTTTTGAGTGGTTATATCACAGGCACTATATTATACTAGTGCTCAACTACTAGAGACCACCCCCGCTCCATGCTCGGTGCACAAACAAATAATATCTTTTATCTTCCAATTATATTTATATTTCTACGCAAGAATTTTAGGTTTTAGCCTCGTGTGGTCGATTAAGTTTCGACGTGTTTCTTAGTTGTAGTTACCAGATTCGCATTGTCGATTACGTTTCTACATGTATCTTTACTGTAAATCCTAGGTGTCTCACTGATGATTAAATTCCAATGTTGCACCTTCATGTTTTCAGGCTTTGTCGTATATTAAATTCCAGCAAAGTTTTGGTACGTTTGGCTATGTTTGAAGTAAACTTGCTGATTCTTTTGTCTACCTGTGATATCTCTTGTTCGAAATTGCCACAAAACCCGTCTCGTCTAATAAAATTGAAGAACGACTTTCGATGAAAGGTATTTTGTCACCAAATCCAATTCAAATGAAACAGTTAGAAACTCAACTAGAAATTGATCAGGTATTAATACTTCAGCTCAAGCGCAACTCTATGGGAAAATCGAGGTAGTTGATTAGACTCGACAACAATTAATTGGTGAAGGAACTTGAGCTCGAATTTGAATTCAAACTTAGAAAAGCTCGAACAATGTGAGTATATTTTGTAGTTTTCAAGATATTTATATCTATTTTATTAATTTTTTTTTTAAAGAATAGGAAAGCTCAATTACGCTCGCGAGCCTATGGAACTAGAAATTGGCGAGCTTAAACTTGACGCGTCAAGGTAGTTTGAATAACTCAAGCTCGAGCTTGACCAGAAATCAGAGGATCTTTATCCTCGTGCAGCCCAAATAACTTGATTCAGTTTCAATCCTGCGTGCCAAGATAATGTCGCTTCCAGTACCCACTTGCTTCCAAGCCCTAATTGGACAGTAAATATATCCTTTTAAATCTAAATTTCGTCTCTCATCTCCCAACGAAGAGCGCTGACCACGACCAGCACAACAAAATGGTGCATCCCAAGAATCTTACACCCTCTTACCGTCCCAATCAATTACTGGATCATCCGAATCGTGCCTCGAGCTAACGTACTTCTATATGTTTCAGCAAGTCCAAAGTACAGTTGTTGGAGACAATTTCATTAGTTTTAAACTTTTACTTATATAGTATTCCTCACTTAATGGGATATGTCAACTAGAATCTGACATCTTTAGTCACGTGTAACAATACTAAAATGAATAATAATAATGGACATCCAATTCACGCGTATAGGAGGTTCCAACTTCCGGTTGACATTGCTACTTGTATCAGTGATGTTCACAGGGAACAAGCTCGTCGGAGAACTCCTTGCGCAGATCCAAACCATGACAGAACCTAATAACTCAGTTTTAGTACTGATCTGCATCCTCTTTGTGTCTGCTACTTTATCTGTTTCCTTTTGCCGTAAAAAGTCCCGGTCACACCGGCTTCCTCCGGGACCCTCCGGATGGCCAATATTTGGCAACCTGTTCAATCTTGGGAAGATGCCCCATCGAACACTAGCCGGCCTCCGTGAAAAGTATGGCCCAGTGATTTGGCTTAGGCTAGGCTCGATAGACACCATGGTGATTCTCTCAAGCAGAGTTGCAGCCGAGTTCTTCAAGAACCATGACCTCAATTTTGCGGAGCGAACCATCACCGATCTCATGCGATCTCAGGAGTACTACAAGGGATCCATTGCCTAGCCCCATATGGCACATATTGGCGGGTGTCGAGGCGGCTGCTGACAGTGGACATGCTAGTTGCCAGGCGGCTCAATGAAACAGCTCCAATCCGGAGAAAGTGTGTTGACGAGATGTTGACATGGATCGGGGAGGCGGGGTCCGCAGATAAGGTCCGATTAGGAGAAGGTATTCACCTCGCGCGCTTCGTTTTCCTCATGACATTCAATTTGCTGGGGAATCTCATGCTGTCCCGAGATTTGCTTGATCCGGACTCAAAGGTTGGATCGGCGTTCTTTGATGCGATGACCGGATTGACGGAGTGGTCAGGCCATGTGACCATTGCGGACCTATTCCTGTGGCTGCGGTGGTTGGGCCCGCAAGGGCTGAGGAGAAAGATGGATCGGGATATGGGGAAGGCCGTGAGGATCGCATCGGATTTCGTGAGGGAGAGGATTGAGGAGAAGAAAATCGGCGGAGACAATGATCGGAGGGATTTTCTGGATGTGTTGCTTGAGTTCGAAGGAAACGATAAG
Source organism: Eucalyptus sp. ANBG9806169 (assembly GCA_014182395.1). Classification (NCBI taxonomy): domain Eukaryota; kingdom Viridiplantae; phylum Streptophyta; class Magnoliopsida; order Myrtales; family Myrtaceae; genus Eucalyptus; species Eucalyptus sp. ANBG9806169. The sequence goes on from CM024583.1 coordinate 23,811,822, forward strand.
GACGAGCCGGCCAAGCTTTCTGAGAAGCAAATCAAAACATTCATACTGGTACGACCACAAACTTTGAATTGCTAGTTCTATGAGGATTCCTGTGTCCAATCATATGCGTAGGGGATAGATCGTAGGTGAATGTCACTTAATTATTCAATCATCTCCTCAATGTATAACACATCATTTTACTCAATTTTATGAATTATTTTTCTATTTATAACTTTACTTTGAAAGAAGATCGGCATCCTTCCATCAATGTAACCTTTTGGCCTTATGGCTAGGATTCTTAGCATTGTGAAATATGTGTCGAGAATTCGATAGAACCATTGTGAGAACCATTGTGAGAAGCATGCAAGTTTCTGAGTATATCAACAAGGACAACATTAGACTAGTAAAAATATGTTTATGATTGTTTGGTAAAGTATTGTGGTAAATTAGTAGCCTACTTGGTATAACTTCCCACAGTTGCTACGTATTTGAAAAATGGTATGGCTATGGCTCCATTGCCTTTACCCTAGAAAAACTGTGGATATGGCTCCATTTTGTGAAATTTTGCCTTGCTTGCTCTCAAAACTGGCCTCTTGACATCACAGGAAATGTTCTTGGCTGGTGCGGAGACATCAAGCAGCACTGTCGAATGGGCACTGACAGAACTCCTACGGGACCCGAACTCCATGGTCAAGGTCCAAGCAGAGCTGTCCCGGGTTGTCGGGTCAAACCGAAAGGTCCAGGAAACCGATATAGACCGGCTCCCCTACCTGCAAGCAGTTGTGAAGGAGACCCTCAGGCTCCACCCGCCACTCCCATTCCTCGTGCCACGGAGGGCCATGGCCAACACCGTTTTCATGGGCTATGACATACCCAAAAACACGCAGGTCTTTGTGAACAGTTGGGCGATCGGTAGAGACGCAGATGTCTGGGAAGACCCTATGGCTTTTAAGCCTGAGAGGTTCATTGGATCGAAGTTGGATTACGAGGGTCACTACGAGTTCATTCCGTTTGGAGCAGGTCGAAGGATGTGTGCCGGCATGCCCTTGGCACATCGCGTGCTTCGTCTGGCTTTGAGTTCGCTGCTTCATGAGTTCAATTGGGAGTTCGATGGCCGCATTGATGCAAAGACGATTGACATGAGAGACAGGGTGGGGATGACCATGAGAAAGTATGTCCCCTTGCTGGTGGTGCCCAAAAGAAGAGCAATGTGAGACTGGGTTCAGCTCGGAATTTGTGCTTGTTTGACATATTGGTCTGAGCCTTTCTTTGCTTACTCAAATGCGTATCCTCCATGGTTTTTACTTTCTAGTTATTTCCTAGGCTAGAATATGAGTAAATGACAAGATGTAATATGGTGTATCTAAAACTAGCGAGATTGGTCATTTAAGATTGCTGTTTTGTTTTGACATTTTCATTGGGTAAGATGTTAATCTTTCGTTAATAGAATCAAATTTCAGAACATGATAATACGTAGTTGCACAAATAAGCTCTGTTTCATGAGTTCAAAGAACTTTCACAACCTACTATAGTCCCGAGTTCAGACGACTGGAAGTTAAAGACAGCAGAAATCAACACAGATGAAATGGAGTCCCAGTCAATTATTTGCGTAAAATTGTCATCTTAGCGGGCACCTCATTAAGTGCCAAATTTACCGGACTGCAAGATGAAGAAAATGGCGCATTTCAGTACCGTGCCTCATGTTATCTACCGTCAACTCAGAATGGAAACGGGTTTTCTGTATTGAAAAGTCAACATTTTACCCGAGTGTACAAACCAATGTCTTGCAAGTCTAGGTACCGCACTTAGTCTCGGGAAAAAACCTCTCGGCTCTCACTTTCATTTTGCCGATCCTACATATATGGTTTAGACCCGCAAGAACTTCGACAATTGCTTCCACGGTTTTTGGTTGGTCTGCGATGTACAGCGTCTATACCAGAAGCACATTCGCCCTAAAATCGTGATTTTGCTTCTCAAGTTATAAAGCTTGTTGTTACCCTTTTAACTTTAATAATTTTGTTAGAAATTATAAAGTTAGATTTCTACTATGCTTGACTATTATCAATTGGCCAAGATCTACTCCCTTGACGGTACTACTTATTAAACCTCTTGAGAGTCTTTTAGTAAATGGATTAGCTAAGTTATCATTTATTCGAACATAAATTACTAAAATAATTCCATGAGTAATTAATTGTCAAACATACGCATGTCACAAACTAATATGTCTAGATTCTCCATTGTATATTTTATTGTATGCCTTAAACATAGTTGCCTCACTATCACGATGTAAAGATATGACTGCCATTAATTGTAGCCACAATTCTATATCCAATAGCAAATTTCGCAGCCATTCACCCTCTTTATTAGTCATTGATAGTGATATAAATTCAGATTTTATCGTTGAATGGGTTATACATATTTGCTTCTTTGATGCTCAAGAGACCGCACCATTTGCAAGTTTGGAAATCCATCTAAATGTTGACTTGTTATTGTTGACACTCGAATTTTGTCAACTGTTCAAGTGTCCATTTTGGGCAAAAGCATAAGAATACAAATAATAGTAATAATTAAAAAAGATAGTAATTAAAAAAGAAATTAAAAAGAAAAAAAAAAACTTGACAAAATGGGGTGAGGGGCTTACCGCATTTATTTTTCAGCAAGTTGTAGGCAGCCTAAAATCTACTTCCCTCAGCCCATCCTTTACTGCCGTTTGAGCCCATCTCTTTTATTCCTTTTGTTGTCCTCAATAGCCCACCTGAACTTAAAAGAAGAAGGCCTGGCCCATGTCCCAGTCTCCTTCTCTCTCGCATGCTCACGTCTGTGAGCGAAGAAGACGCGTGCGAGGACTGTGACGCAATAGAGTGAACGGCCGCGATCGAGCGTCTGTGACGAAGGATGAGGCGCGGCAACAGTGACCGAAGCATGAGCAAGAGCCTTATAGAATCCTGAGCTGGTGAGGCTAACGGAAAGATTCCATCCGGGGAGGCATGAACAGCGTGCTGGAGGAAGAAGAGAGGCTGGACGGTCGCTGAAGAAGAGAGGATCGCTCGATGGAGAGGGCAGCTCCAGCGAAAAGCAGAGCTGCCAAACGTGTTTTACATAATTTATTTTCCTCTTGAGATTGAAAATTGCAATTTTCGTCTTTGCATAAGGTGAGGATGCTTTTTTAAATTCTTTTGGAAAAAGTAATAAGCTGAGGATGCTTGAATGCAAAGAATTGGGTATTTGTTGTGCATCTGACATGTGGAAAAAAATGGTACTGTAGTCTTATTGCTCTTTGTCTTATCGAGTGCAACGGCGTAAAAAATTATTCATTTGTCCAATCCTACTTAGCCGGCTAAGTTGTTGTCGTTGCTGCTGCTTTTCCTGTGATTGCTGGCCTTTCTGGAGTCAAATTTGGAAATAATCGTATTTATCATTTGGACATTATGTTCGCGTAAATATGTGTAGGACCTAAAAGGGCTACTAATATAGACTGCACTTGAAACTTGTGCATGGGAGGATCATCCCGAAAGGGCTAATGCTAAGATTGCACTTGAAATTGTTTGTGTTTCTCTGTCATTCATTTATGATTGTGGTAATTCCATCCTCCGGAGCTCTCCTGCATGTTCCATCTCACTCTGTTGCCTCAGTAACTTCAGTTTATTACTTTTCAGTCTTGCTTTTGCTCTAAATGAGTGACTAGGTCTGGAGGTCCAAAAACTCCGAACAGTACGAGGTTCAATGAGCTTGGCACAAGTTATGCTTGGCTAGGGATCAATATATGTACAACTTTTTTGTTGCTGGGTTACCTTATACTTACATTGTCGAGAGAAGACGTGATTCCTATTTGCCGTAATAGGATAAATTTTGCAACGGATGATACAGAAATAAACCATTGGCAATCACACGGGTTTTCAGTAGTATTTGTTGAGATGAATGCACGTTGGCTTTCTTTGATTGGCTTAAGGTATGCGTTCTTCTCTTGCATTTTTTAGCTTGATACTTAAGTGATGCTCCTTCTGTTTGTCTTTCCCATTGAAAAAGTTGGAAGTTGAAGGAGCTTTGGTTTCTGATTTACGACAGTTTCTACTGGAGTTGAACTGTGGAGTAGTGGTTATCATTTGACGCGTTCTTCTGGTATTTTTAGTAAGTAATCACTTTGTTATTTCTTGAAATGAGAACAAGTTAAAAAGAGCAGAGCTGGACGAAGACACCCACGTCTTCTATTGTTCTTGCATATGGGCATACTGCAACACATTTCATTAGTTAAGTACGGAGTAAGATTAATGTGATTATGCTATTGAGTCATTTTCTTCCCTCTTTGTTCTTACCAGGCTTATCACGGTGGAGTCTACTTGGGGTGCCCATCACCCAATCTTCTCTAAGTAGATCTACTACATTAATCATGTTCGGCTGAGTCACCCATGTATCGATAAAATGGAATTTTCTTTATTCGCATCTGTATCATCTTTTAAGGAGACATACCCTTTTAGTGTCTACCCTTTGTTTTTTAAGAAGGGGGTTGTTCGGATTTTTGCATCTACGTTAATTCATATGAAAACTTTAAATATTTTTCTCATCCATAATTTCTTTCAAAGATTAAGTTATAAAACCGTTGAGAAAACTACACATTACTTTTAAATGGATAAATGACTTGTCAGCTAAAAAGGAAAAACCATTCAAATTTCCTCTAAGAAAGATCATACTTATTTGCATAAGGGTCCGGTTAGCATAATTGATACTTTATATCGAATTGCCACTTGTAAATGGGGGAACATCTTTTTATTGGTTTAGAAATTGAAATACAAGTAAGTTTCATGAGAATAAGAAAATAACTTATACTCTATAGTGATTTTGGTGGAATTTGACAATACATATTCTTTTAAGTAAAAGGTGTCCCCCGCCCCCTACGTTCTCCTTGAAAGGATGGAATTCATACTGAAGGCTATTTGATCGATGAAATGATGCTAGCGGTCAAGGGAGATGAATAATTCAACTGAATAGCTGGTAATATCCTATTGGCGGTAGGAGTCTGTCCTCTAATAATACATTATTGTTGCCAATATCTTTTCTTTATTTGAAAATCTAATGCACTACAATCTATTCATCAGTCTCAAGTGTCTTTTCATCTTTGAAAATTTATTGACCTTTACACAAATAATATATATTTATAAAAGATTATTGAAAAATAAAATAGATGTAGATTCGTTTCAATCTTCACTGAATTCAATTAAATTAACACCTAAAAGCTTAAATAAGTAAACATATCCAAGTCCAATAATTTTTTTTTTTTATGACTATTATCACAGGTAACACATGATGTAGTACGTGTCAATTAAATAGAGTTTTCAATATGCTTGTTTAGAATATGCACCTTTTTTTTTAAAAAAAAATCTGAGAATATGCCTGTCAATTGGAAACAACCTGGTGACTGGATGAACTAGTCAGCCGGTTTATTAGAAATGATATTGTCGTTCATAAAGGGCCGTTACTCTCCTTGGAAAACAACGACAGTAATGCAAGCATTTTCCTATATAGAACATGTGGCTTGCTTAGCACGCATTGGTTTTTGTTTTGAAACAATAAGAGTTTTGTCTTTTAACGGTCGACGATTAAACCATACGCGGTGAGGATTGCCATGTGGTGGGAATTCGCTTGGAAAAAATTGAGGGTTATAGTGTCATTCAGCTGAATTTTCTTGGGAAATTACATGAGTTAAAGACTTATCAACTCTCCACTTGTCAATCAAAACTTGTGGACCATAAAAGAGTTACACCACATATGACTTTCAAGTTCTTTTCTTTGAATTATTGTAAGAGTAAGAATTGGGCAAGAAATACCACAAAGCGATGGACGGTGCGCATTTGTCCATGTGCTCGGAGATTAGGTATGGCTAGACCCGTCAAAATGGGTCATGACTTTCAAGTTCTTTTCTCTGAATTATTGTAATGGTAAGAATTGGGCAAGAAATATCACAAAGCGATGGACGGTGGGCATTTGTTCATGTGCTCGGAGATTAGGTGTGGCTAGACCCATCAAAATGGGTCATTGATGAAATTTTAATCCTATGTGGCCATCTTCTCACCATGCTTGAAGAGAAGAAAACCATGCACCATCTTTTCCGTCTTTTGGGGTTTCCTTTCCGAGCAACTTTTTACTTTTCCTTTGCCGTATGGATTGATGAAGAGAAAGTTAACGACCGCCGTTCAACCTTAATCATCCGGATCAATTCATACGAAAGATATTAATTTAAAAATTCATCGCTCGGTACATTAACATATCTAAATTTCTTCATTTATTAAAAACCCTTATGTGGTGGTAGATGTTGATCTTGTTTAGGGTGCTCCTAATATTTCTCATTTTTCATTTTTTGGCAGGTGATGGGATTTGTCCATGCAAAATATACAAGAGTTTTGGGGGAAAAGTACCGAAAAAAGTCCTAAATTTATTATATTAGTGCTAATTTGATCTCAAACTTTTTGATTTGACCAATTTAATCCTATACATTTTCACATTTTCATCTTATCAATTTTGGTCAAGAATTGCCGACATGAACATTTTTAATAATTTTTTTGTTTTTCTTTTCATTGTTATTATTTTCTTTTTTCTTTCTTTTTATTTTTTGTAGCGAGATTTGCAGCCCTCGCCAAATTTAGTCAAGGGCTGCCTCGCCTGTGCCACTGCAAGATTTGGGTAAGGGCAACCTCAACTAGAGCTAGCGAGGCTACAAAGGCCCCTCACCCGTGGCCACACTAGTCACTAGCCAAGGACCCACGCCTAGATTTGGCGAGGGCCATGCCCTCACCCCGTCCCCCGTGACTCTCTGTGAAGTCCCAGGGCGTCACGTACTAAGCGCAGGTGGAAACTTTATTATAATTATTATTATCTTCCTTAAACTTAAAAACCTCCTTCCAACGGTATCTATAGTAATTACCATTGAAGGTTAGCATGTATAACATGGATTATTTAAAATCTATAGTTTGTACTATGAGGTTATCCTACAATTACTTTATCGATAATTAATATAATCCACATAGATAAGATCACAAGAAGCTTCATTTCTTTTACCATCATAGGGCCTACAAAATTTTATCGACCTGGACTTCTTTCATGTTCCTCGCCTTTATATACAACATATATATAGCAAAAGTAAGGCGCAACATAAACCAGGGATAAGAGGGTGAGGGTATCTACTTCATAAGTTCCCACACAAGCCCACGTGCAAAAAGAAAAGAAAGTTAGACAGCTTCTTCGTGATCAAAGGCATCTAGGCGCCATCCGTCCCAGCTCCTGCTCCATCGTTTCCAGAAGGTATAGGGCCAAACATCGCCCCATCATGCTTGATAAACCAATCAACAAACTTCAGGGGAATCATCTCCGCTCTACCATCATCCATCCATAACGTGGCCTCGTACTTGGAGAAGGTCAGCTCAACGTCATCATCATACACATCGGTAAAAGTAACCTCAATGTTCGTTATCACACCGTAACGAGCTACTGGCGGTACGTCCATACTATCAATCTGAAAAATGTAAGGTATGAGCAAAACTATGCCCAGTAAAGAATAATAAAACTCTAACTTAAATAATCCACAACCATCAATAATACCAGGGAATCATAATCCAAACAACTCAGAACATAATAATATAATTGTCGCAAGCATAATCAATTAGATATTAATGCATCACCTAAATAATCACCTTGTATGCATCCATCTCCATACTTACCTTTTCGAAAATCAATTTCATATCATGATGCAATGCAACAATAATGCATGAACTCACTCGCCATATAGACTTATATTTAGTGTGCATATGATCCACCCTCGAATCAATCATAACCGGAACTCTGCCGGCCTGATCGAGTCACTTCCGGAAAGTACGTTATCCGGACTTCCACAATATTTCTATTATGGGCATCTCACTCCGAGGCATCCCGGTATCACACAACCGAGGTCCTCCCAAGACCACTCAGCAAGGGGCATCTCACTCTGAGGCATCCCGGTATCTCTCTACCAAGGCATCCAAGACCACTCAGCAAGGGCATCCCAAACTTCCGGGGGCATCACTGGTATCTCAGTACCGATGGGTTCATTCACTCTCTTAAGCACACATTTCACACCATCACACCTTTGATTAATGCATTTATCGTATGTAAAAGAAAAGACTCCAAAGTATCTATCTAGGTATCTAATTCTCATTATCCTAGCACACATGCGTATCCAAATTATAAGATAAAATCCATTACGACATTGTCCCATACCATGCCGAACAAATATTCATCCCATAATCAAGCACTATGCACCGCACACATTGCACTCGCATGGTACTATATGCACTTATATTTCTAATGATGTATGTGGCCTATGACTAATATCTACTATGAGCTTATTAGACTTTACACAGTATATATATTAGAAGTTCTCGGATTAGGACACATTATTAGTTCAATGCACAGTTTCTATTTTGGTAATAGAAAATATATCAATTCTTGTCAAAATATTACCAAATTTTTGTACGTTATACTAGAGACATAGATCGACAACTTCTGTGAAGAAACTTAAGTTCGAATCTTTCTGTATTGAGAAAAACAATTACTGTAATCTTTACTATTATCCTGTACCGACGTCCAGATTTTATATTCACTAAGAAAATTGTTTTACTAATCAATTCTTGTTCATTTAATCTCAAATTTTGACATGTTATTCCTTAAGATGTGTTCTACAATTTTCATTAAGAACTCGAAGTCCAATTCTAACTAGGTAAATGGCAGAAAATTCGCATAATCAGTAAAGGTCATACCATTTATCACAAAAACAGTTTACTGACTTTACTAAGTTCACTTCCATTTCTATGTTTTTATATATTCATATGATTATAACTATGTGTATAACTCAATCCTATATATGTTCCATCATACAGAATAATTACTTTCCTATTACTTAAGAAAATAACAACAATTGAAAAGATTTCATAACCGTTTTTAATTAGAACTGAACATGTGCACAATCTCGTTTATTTTTACCCGACTAACCTATTTAACTTTTCATAAACTCTTTCGACAATACTCTAACACCTAATCTCAGCAACTTAAAATCACTTCGGCATGTCTATCTTCACAATCAATCGATTCAAAACTTGGCTCGATGTGTTGCCGCATCCATGGGATCACTTATCTCAATTTTCACCAACTGTATTCACTCGGAATCCACCTCATCACTTCACTTCATCAAACAGCCAACTTACATCAAATTTTCGAGACATGCAAAGCTCAAAAACAACATGCAAAGATTTCTAGTTTCACTCTTAGGTCCATCAAGCTCAAAACAACACAAAACCATCACTTCTCATCACTTTTCTTCACAAGACAGCACACTTACGTTTGGATTTCGCAACATGCATGGTTCGAATATAACATGCAATGACTTCTATCTCTAATCCATCACTTACTCAACTCAAATTAACCATAAAACAACAACTACATTTCATATTCCTCATAGCTTGGTTAGATCCACAAGCTTTCTTGATGAAATGGTGGATACACTTCAATTTAGAGTTCTACTTTTCCTTACCTTTGTTCAGCTATCTATACCACACAAAAACACTTCAAAAGCAACACCAAAATTTCACATGCAAGAGGAAAATGGCTGGTTTTTGTTGCTGGTTCTTCACTGCCCGTCCGAGAGAGAAGAGGAGAAGATGAAGATGAGTTTGTTCGGTTTTGAGGAGAGAGAGAGAGGATTTCGAATTTATGAGGGGAAAATAAGCTATAAGCTAGTCCTAGGTTAGAGAAATGATTGGATTTGGTTAATGATTATATTTCCTTGGAGTTGCCATTTTCGGTTCTATGGATTTGTGAAGAAAACCGTGGGTGGTGGAGAGAGAAAACGGAGGGAGAGGAGGGGTGTGTCGTGGCTTCAAACTTCGGTTTCCTTCACCATTTGCAATTTAATTTTTGTTAGGTTTTAATTCATGTCATTAGTTATAACATTAGTTGATAATGTTCTTCAATTAATTCCTTTCGTTTCCACTTGGTTTCAATTACATGAAATTGCAACATATACCACATATCAACTAGTTAATGTTAGTCTAAAAAGAATCCATTACAAAATACTAAAGTCAGAAATTTATATTAGCATCACAATCACTAATTTAAATTATCTTAATTGTGATCTATAAATCTTAATCAAAAATAAAATTACTTGGGCCTAATTTATCTATCTCTGGCCCAGTGGGCCTAATCCATAACAATCCCGGCCCACTAAACTAAATCTACGATCCTAAGAATCCCAAACCTTGGCCCACTTAAACCAAGTCCAAGCCCACTATCTCTCATTCGAACTCACAAGTCCAAATCATGTGGCCCACTTATTTCTCAAGCCCATTCGATCCTCACGGTCCATCGGGTTCACTTCTTGGCCCGATTTAAAATAATCCGAACTCCTAATGATTCAATTACACTAATGAAGGTCAATAAAATTTGGGATGTCACACTCTCATTAGCCAAAATGAAAAGAAAAGAAAAATATAATAAAATAAAATATAATTCAATTTTCAAAATAAATTTGCAAAAATCATTTACATCAGTATTGGTTGTGCCACGTAAAACGGTCATAGTCTACGTTAATGATTTCTAGCCAAATTTGGCTTGTAGAACTCAATTGACAAATTCTAAAAAGGTTTAGTATTAAATTAATATAATTACAAATTTTATGACTGAATTGATATCAATATAATAGATTGATGATTTTTTGGTATTTTCCCCTTTAGAAAAAGATGCTTGCTCATCGCTCCAATGATAACTTCAATTAGGAGTCATGCTCCTCATTTAAGGAATACATGAAATGGGTAATGTGCATAGTGTGAACTAATTGAAGCTATAGTTCAAACACTCGAAGTTCACTAAGGTATCAATAGAGAAATACAATGGTTTGAGTATGAACACTCAATGGAGGATTTTTTTTTTTCTCTCACTAAATCATTCTTCTTATGTTTTTCTCTCTTGAATAGAATTTGTAAGCGTTGTCGACGAAGAACAAGTGATTGGAAAGGCCTCAAAACTTTGGAATTTCAATTTTCACATACTATCCCAAATGGACCGACTGACTTCCTTAAATACTCATCGATGCCTTTTTTAACTGTTGGTATTCTTCAAAGAAATTTCTTCCAATCAATCCATTAGACAAAATCGATTAAGGAAATCTTGTAGCCATTTGAAAATTGAGATGAAAATCCGATGATTTTGGTAGTCCATACAATCAGAATCTAAGTTTCCATAGGTACATACTTCCCAAAAAGGAACTTGTCTTCAAAATTGATTTCATCAATTCGTGATTGATTCCATCAATATATTTATAAAAAGTAAGTGAGATTCCTTGCCAGAAAGCCAGATATTAAGGATGAATCTCGTACGTATTGAATCCTTATTGAAAGATCAATAATCCCAAGTCTTCGTTCTGGACTTAGTTTCAGTCTAGATCTCATCAGAGTGAGAAAGACTTCTGAAGTAAAATAGACTTTGATAACATTCCATGATATAGCATAGGAGTCTAGTATTTTTCAGAATAAGAGCAAGAATAAGAAAGTTTTGTCAACTTCAAAACCTAATAGGAGTTTCCTCAATAGAGTATGTTATTTTTACCCAATCTTTCTTAACAGGTCTCTAGACTTTAGAACATTCTTTCTCAAAGTATTCTGAGGGCATTTTGATCAACGGGTTTTGTAAAAATCCTTTGAAAATGCTTATTGTACGCAAGTTAAGGAGAGTCGCAAGTCTAGGAGGTCTTTGTCTAAGTCTCTCCTTGACTTTAGGAAAGTCTATTAGAGAATCATTTTCCTTATTGAAACCAAGTCCCGACTTGTTATAGTAAGGTACTTGTATGAAAATGATATGCTCTAATGTTTTTGAACCCTTTGAAAATTTTGTTGAAATATTTGAAAATTCTTTTTTTAAAGAATCATTTTCTTTGACAAGTAAATCTCAACTTTATTTTGTTTGTAGAAAATCTTTTTTCAAAATTTCAAACATTTCTTTTTAAGAAAGATCATGTTGCCTAAGCCATGAATTCTCCTTTTTTGGTTTGGAGATCCTTTTAAGAGAAGATTTGAGGTTTAAGCAAAGCTCATTTATATACTTAGAAACTTTAATAGGAAATTCTGAATGATTTACCTCAATTTCCTTGTCAAATTCTCAGTTTGTGTCTGAGTCAGACTCTAATTCTAAGTCTAATTCTGATTCCGAATTTGAGTCTGAATTTGAATGTGCCATCAAGCATATATTTCCTTACTCGTCATCTTCTTCAATTGTTCTTTTTCTGCCCATTCTACTTGTATTGTCTTCTTCCATTAAATTTCCTTTCGTTTCTACTCAGCTTTTTGAATTTCTTGATCATAAAAGCAAGTTCTTTGTCGTCCATGTCATTTTCTGAGTCTGTATTATCAGAATCAGCGTTAGATTTAAGTGCAATGGACTTCTTACCTTCGGGATCTTCATCATTGATTTGTTCCACTTCGTAGGATTGAAGAGTTCCAATAAGTTCATCAATGGAAAATGGCATAATCCTCTGAGTCTCCCGGATTGAGGTCTTAACATGGTTCCAATCTTTTGAGAGACCTTGCAAAAGTTTGTTGACCTTCATTGGGGCAGAAATTGGATGACCTTGAGACACCAAACCATTTACAAATTTCTGTAAAACGGCTGAACATATCTCTAATTGACTCTCCTGACTTCATCTTGAAGGATCCATATTGGCTGAGCATGAAGTTCACTTTTTTCTCTTTTACACGATCAATCCCTTCATAAGTAACATGAAGTCTATCCCAAACTTCTTTAGCCATTTCACATGAAGAGATTCTATTATACTCAGTAGGAGACAAGGCACAATATAAAGAATAAATAACTTTTGCATCAAGAGCTTTTCTTTTGGATATCTCCTTCCATAAGAGTAGGAGGTTTGGTTTTTTTGTCTTTGTCATTCTTATTTGATGTAGACGCAGTAGTGGGATTGATTCATTTTTCCACAACATCCCATTGCAAGGGATCTCTAGATCTTAGGAATGCCTTCATTTTGTTTTTCCAAACATTGTATGCCTTTCCATTGAAATAGGGTGGCCTGGTGTTGCTTTGCCCTTCAACCAACCTTGGTGTCAAGATACTAGCCATAGAAGATCTTTAGCTAAAAAGTAAAAACACTTCAATAAAACAAGCACTTAGCTTTGATACCAATTGAAAATGCTAGTACTATCACCTAGAGGGGGGTGAATATGTATTTAAAATAAACATTGACAAATAAATATGGAATAAAATAAGTTGCGAGCAAAGTCTGAAAAATGATTAGAGTCTGATTAAACGAGCTACCAGACTTCTAGTAGATGTTTAGAATCTATTATGCGATGGAACATATTTCTGAAATAACTTATAAGTATGCAACAGACTTAAATAAGAAGAGTTAAGAGAAGAGAATGTTGCAAACAAAATTTATAGTGATTTGGCTTAAATCAAGCCTATGTCCACTCTCTTACGCTAATAGCCTTCTGGCTGGATTCCACTATATGATTAACAAGAGATTATAACTTTGAGTGCAAACACTTAGTGATATATTACTCTATCTCACTAAGTCACTCTTTTGGTACTTCTCTCACGATCATAAACGTTTAAGCTCACGAAAGACAAGTGTATGATCGAAATTCGCTCAAACTTTGGAATTATAGATTTTATGCTCCGTCTCTTGCTTGCTCTTCGATCCTTGGTCTCCTTAAATGCTCATCCACTTCTAAACTAGCCGTTGGACAGTATCCAGAGGATCATCTTCCAATCTACCCATTGGAGAGATCTGTATCAAGAAGATTTACTGGCTATTTAGTGACAGAAGTAGAATCCCAAGTTGATTCTAATTGCCCATACAAATAGAATCTCGGTTTCGATAAGTAGAGTTTCTTTGTTTAAAAAGTTCTTGTCTTCAATATCCAATTGTTAATCAATTAGATTGAGTCAATCAAATCTATCTTGATGTAGAATCCAAACCAGATCACTAGCCGTTATATGTTTAGGCTTGTGTTATGTTCTGTCAAGTTGTCTTGTTCTGAACATGTTTCGTTCTGAATCTGCTACGTTATGAACTTGTGTCTCGTTCTAGACCTTGTCACGTTCTGGACATGTGTCTCGTTCTGGATGTAAAGTCTGAGAATGTTTTGTCTAAAATAAAGTCTGAGTGTCTTCTGTCTAAAGTAGAGTCTGAGTGTCTTCCGTCTAAAATAGACTTTACAATCTGGACGTAAGTCTGAACATATTCTGCTTCTGAATATATTTAGCCTTAAGGTCTAGACACAATCTGAATAAGTTCAGCTTCAGCATAGAGTTTATCTTCTAGTTCTTCCAAGTATAGACTTTGATAATATCCTTTACACATTCTATCATATGCATAGTCTATTACTCAACCATTAAACACATTAATAGCCTTTGATTTATTTTGTCATCTTCAAAACATCATAAGGGATTTCTCTAACAATAGCAAGGAGTTCAAGCAATTTTGTGCAGATAACGGAATCAGAATGACAAGAACTGTTCCCAACAAACCGCAGCAAAATGGAGTTGCTGAAAGGATGAATAGAACTCTGAATGAGTGTGCAAGAAGTATGAGGTTGCATGTAGGATTACCCAAGATGTTTTGGGCGGATGCAATTAACAAAGAAACATATTTGATTAACAAAGAACCTTCAGTTTCACTTGATTTTAAGCTACCAGAAGAAGAACGAAGTGGAAAGAAGGTAAATCTCTTGCATCTAAAAGTTTTTGGTTGTGTTTTGTATGTTCACATAGATTCTAAAAATAGAGATAAGTTTGATGCAACAGCTAAAAAATGTTTTTTCATTGGATATGGTTCTAATTATTTTGGTTATCAATTTTGAGATGAACAAAATAGAAAAATAATAAGAACTGCTGATTTTACATTCAATGAAAACATATTGTATAACGATCAATGAATAGCAGAATCTAGTATGAAGAATCAAACGGTGGAGAATACAAAGATTGAATTAGAAGAGGTTTCTAAGAGTGTTTTAGTTGAGATTCCTAAAATTGTTACTGTCAACTCTGGTAAAATACCAGAACAAGAATTACGTACACTTGAACCCACTTTGAGAAAATTTAGTAGAACACTTAAACTTGTACAAAGATATTCTCCGTCATTGCATTATTTGCTTTTGATTGACGCTGGAGAACCATAAATTTTTTTGGAAGCAGTGTAGGTTAAAGATTCAGCTAAGTGAGAGTTAGCAATGCAGGATGAGTTAGATTCACTCGAGAAAAACAGAACTTAGGTGTTAACACAATTATCAAATGGGAAGAAAGTATTACAAAACAAGTGGGTGTATTGGTTCAAAAAAGAACCTGATGGGAACAACAGGTACAAAGCAAGGCTAATAGTAAAAGATTTTTAGCAAAAGGAAGAAATTGATTGCACAGAGATCTTTTCTCCAGTTGTGAAATTGACTACTATCAGGTTAGTATTGAGTATTGTTTCGGCTAAGAATTTATATCTGAAGCAGTTAGATGTTAAGACTACATTTTCCTCCGTGGTTATTTGGAGGAGGATATTTACATGATACAACCATAAGGTTTTCAAGTTCCTGGAAAAGAAAATTATGTCTACAGATTGAAGAAAAGTATATATGGCTTGAAACATGCTCCTAGATAGTGGTATAAGAAATTTGACACTTTTATGTGGGGTAACGGGTTCACTAGAAGTGAAATGGATCATTGCTATTACTTCAAGAAATTTGATGACTGCTATATTATTTTGCTGTTGTATATGGATGATATGCTCATCTCAGAATCTAGCATGAGTGAGGTCAACATACTGAAGTAGCAATTATCAAAAGAGTTTGAGATGAAGGACTTGGGCATAGTGAATCAGATTCTTGGGATGAGGATCACGCGGAATAGATCCAAATGAATTCTAAAATTATCTCAAGATAAGTACATTTAAAAAATGTTAGACAGATTCAGTACTCCTTTAGAAAGTCACTTCAACCTCTCAAAGAAACAAGCTTATCACAAAACAGATGAAGAGCAGGAGTATATGGCTAAGGTGCCTTATACATCAGCTATTGGCAATTTAATGTATGTTATGGTATGTACTTCACTAGACATAGCTCATGTAGTGGGAGTTGTGAGCAAATACATCGCAAATCCAGGAATAAAGTATTAGGAAGCTGTAAAGTGATTATTAAGACACCTAAAAGACACTTCATGTATTAAGTTTTATGAAAAACATTGTAACTTTACAAGTCTTTGTTGATACAGATTTTGGTGGTGACTTGGATAATAGGAAGAGCACATCGAGTTATGTTTTTACCTTAGGTGGCACTGCAATCAATTAGATGTCTAGACTTTAGACCTGTGTGTCTCTCTCAACCATTGAGGCAGAGTATGTTGCTATATCTGAAGCTGGTAAGGAGATGATTTGGTTGAAATTTTTTTTTTTTGAAGGAGATAGACAATGAGTGGGATAATAGTGTTATTTTCAGTGACAGTCAAAGTGCTATTTGTCTTGCAAAAATTCCAATATTTCATTCAAGGACAAAACACATAGAGTTAAAATATCATCAAATTCGTCAGTTGATAGATGATGGGACTTTGTCATTGAAGAAGATTCTTGATGCAAAAGATCCAGTAGATATGTTAATAAAGGTTGTCACCACTGAAAAATTAAGGCTATACATTACTTCAGTTGGCCTCTATGGTAAGTGATGAAGGAGGTCACTGCACTAGAATAATTTGGGCTATAAAGATAAAGACTATGAAAGATTATTGTTATTATTATTTTATTTTTTTTGAAGATCAGCCTCCAAGTGAGAGATTGATGGAGTTGTAGAGTCTAATAAAGGAAAATAATATTCAAGCACAAAGCAGTTTATTTTAGGCAATTACCAATCATGTAATGTTAAAGCAGTCAATAAGGCTTTTATTGCTGCAAATGGCATATATGTAATTTCCATATTAATTATGTATGTCCTAGACTCCTACTATATATATAAGGTAATATCTTTTATAGTTGTAACACTGAAGCTTCTAACATTGAAGTTGTAATATTGATATTGATAGTAGAAGATTGCCTAGTGCGGCTTCCTTTTTTTGGGGTGGGGGTGGGGGGGGTGTTTCTACGTAAAAATTATCACTTGTTTTCTTCTCTATTTTTTCTTTTCACATATTCGCATTCCCAGCAATTAAGTCCCTCAACTTTTGTAAGTGTGCAATATAAGTCCCAAACTTTCAATTGGTTCTGTCAAATCCCTCTACAATTTGAATAAAATGACATGGGAAGGTGTGAAGCTTGATTAACCTAATGAATATTGCCATATTACCCTTCAAGAGATTTAACAGTTGGGATGGAGCTTGGAATGGGGTTCCGCAAGAAATTAGGCTAAGATCCAAAGATTTCCAATTTGTTACCAATAATGTGGTGTCTTACGAGCTCAAGGGTGAACCTGGCGGACCTAGCGAACTTAAACATCTTAGTAGCTAGGCAGTCGTTGTATGATGCTATCTAGTTCCCCCTATTTGAAAATACATCTATAGGTGCTTGCTAGCCCCCTACCAGTTATTATATGAGGTCAACCCAATGCTAGATGCAGAGGCGCATAATAGATCGATATGAACATCATAAGCTGTCCCGCACTAAAACCCGTTGGAAATCGCCTATCCAATCTCTTTTTCTTTTTTGATCCAACGGGCCTTCTTGCATGGACTTGGGCCTGCTATGATGATGGGTAGTCTTGTTGTGCTTTGGCCCTTCCGTGGGCTTTCATTGAAGAAAGCAGGCTTGACAGGTCTAGAGAGAAATAGTAATCATGGCTACTAATAAAATAAGACTCGAAACCAAAAACCAGACGAAGTAGTAGGTATAAAGTAAATTGCCCAATGTTTCCAAATTAGTTAAACTTCGTCCGAGATATGACAACTCTTTTTTTTTTAGTAAAAAATGGTATAGAAATTGTAAATTCATCCCTCCTTTTCGTCTCGCTGTGAATGCTGCCACTGCTTGAGTCCTCTCGCTCTTGCTTATCTTGCTGCAACAAAGCAAGCTTAGGAATGAATTGAATGGAAATTTAGGTCTCTGTCCCCACCTACCGATTGTAGAAGTAGGATCTTTGGCAAGCAATAAGCACTTAAATAATACAATTCTGGCTTGTCTCCATTTTCGTGAAACTATTCCTCAAGCAAGACAGCCGATAAGTCATCGAAGGGTTTGTGTGAATAATGGAATGGTAAGCATTACTCATTTGAAAGTATCCCATGGTGATCTAATATCTTTTCAAGAAAATGACGCGAGAATCCGCGGTGAAGAAATAAAGAGATCTTTCTATATTGAAATATTAGTTGATAAAATCATAGGCAAATTCCTGCCGGTAAAGAATGTAGAGAAGAATGAAAATAGAATGGTTCCACCTACTCAAAACTAAGAGGAGATGCACCTGCAGTTTGGACTCTTGTAAGCCACGTTGTTGCGGATGGCTTCCATTTTTAAAAGAAAACCAACAAGCTTCCAAGGTTGGGGCCATGAGTTGGCTTTCTTGAACTCCTAGTAAAGGCGAACAGCTATTTCAGGATTATATAAGCTATAAGCACTGAAGTGCGAAACTAACTTAAAGACATGGGACATCGATTCAGTAAAAGTTAATGGAGAAAGGCAAGGATAACGGTGACTCTGAAACTAATCAAACCATTTAAGGAATTCTGAATATGGAGAGTAAGAAACCTTATGAAAAGGTCTAAATAAATTAAGAACAAGATGATGCGATAGTTTTAATGTTGGAAGTTTATGAAAATTTCAGTATGTATACTTGATAGAACCCTCAAAATCTGATTAAACCAACTTATGGGCTGGACCGCTTACGATCTGAAAGGCTAATCTCACATTATGTTGAAACTAGGGGCTTGCCTCGAGCTAAAATTCACGGCGACTTTACTTGAATAGCTCAACAAGACCAAAACGCAAGTCGATGACATGACAGCTTAATTAGAGCACTAACATCATAAACGCCCTTGCGGTGCTATATCTTACTTAATTATTCAATTCCAGTGGATGAAATCGAGACCATAATGACTACTATAATGAGACCCATCATTTACCGAGATTAAGTGGCATAAATCAAGACACATTGACGTTTCCATCGTGGTCGAGCTCAAGTTAACTGGATTTATGGAAAGCTCAGAATCCAGTTCGACCTTGATTTAGTTGTTCAATAAATTCAAGCCCAACTATTCGAATCTGCAATTAGCAAGTAAGTCTGTTGTGAGCTGGAGTCTAGCAGGAGTCTAGCTCGAGTCTAACTCGAGTAAGAATTGAGAGATACTGCAAAAAGGAGTATAAAAAAATAATGCTGTTTTTCTATATATTGTATTTATAGTCTGATCATAGGGAGAAGTGCCAAAAAAGTCCTAAACCTTTTGGTTTTGTGCCGATTTAGTTCTAAACCTTTTTTGGTGTCGATTTAGTCCTAAACCTTTTTATATTGTGCCAATTTAGTCCTTTCCTACCAAAATTGGCCGGATTTTGTTGACTGGACGCCGGCCGGCCGACGTGACACGATCGGCGTTGACGTGGACAACTTTTAATAATATTTTAATATTTTTGAATTTTGAATTTTTTATTTATTTTTTTCTTCTCATCTTCTACCTCCAGCTAGTCGCCGGAGCTTGGCGACAAGCTAGAGGCAACGGCTGGCGAGGTCGAGGTCGACCTCGACGGCCACCTCGCCGGGCCGCGGCCGAGAGGGCGGCCTTGCGCCGAACGGTGAGGCTCGCCCTCGCCGGATCTGGCGAGGGCGAGGGTCGATCCTCGCCAAATCCGGCGAGGGTGGCCTCGCACCGGGCGGGCGAGGCTCGCCCTTGCCGAATCTGGTGAGCGCGAGGGTCGACCCTCGAGTTAGGCCGGCCCAGTTAAGAACTTACTTGGACTTAGCAAAATTCAAAGAATCCATCTCGTATCTCACGAGTAGCATGATTAGTTTCCATTTCTACGTGCAACTTTTTCGTTACGCATACCTCCGAACGATTATGACTTGATTATTACTATCTAAAATTAGGCATTTCGCATGAACAAGATGCGTACATTGAGTTTGATAGGGAATGGGTGACCACTGGCTTCCCTTTTTATTCACCGTGAATAATACGAGAAGAAAGCTATACACACTCCAGTTGGATTGGCGTCTATCTAAGGTTACTAAAAATGGCACGCGTTGCCGGGAAAATATGAAATTTTTGTAAAATACTTTTTTAGTGAAAAGATTATGATCAATGGTGAAAAAAATAAAATAAAAAAACATAACTCATGTGGCCTCATATCGGGCGATCTTCTTATCATGAAGGCCAATACCCCACACTAAAATTTCAATTCTATATAGTACAAACTAAGAATTTAACTTTTCCAGAAGCTTTGTGTCCTTTCATGTTACAAGCAATCAGGAATTTTGTTGAAGCTGAAATATCGAGCTAAACTTCACCAAAGCATGACAACAATGATGAGACTCTCAGAAATAAAAACGCCAATTCCAAATCAAACGAATTCTCATGAATATCATCTGTCAAAGCAGCAATTGAATGGAAATAATATGCACGCTGTGACTTATTTCAGAAAGGGTTCGAGTCTATTTCCTTGCTTTTTATTACTGTCAATTGGAAGAGTTCTTTAGAAAGCCCGCAGAAAAAGTGAAGCCAAAGATTGTTTTTCCCCCATCACCATCAGGAAATCATAGTTTGAACAAGCCAATGGGTCGATGAGAAATTTTGAGAATTCTTCTAAAAATCTGAATCTTTATATCACACAAATAATTGAAAGAGAATCCCATTCCACGAATCAAATCACTTGAAATGAAAATCCGGATAGGAATCTACATCAATGGACTTGTGGCAACTCACAGACCAGAGAAAGATGATAAGTCTCACGAATTGATGTGAATAACTAGTGATTCAAGAATACGGATCCTCAAATCGACCATTTTCCATAGATTTGCTTGACATGTCAATTTTAATGAAGACTTGGAAAAGTAAGTCAAGCATGCTTGTCCTAAGAGCAAAGTACACTCCAAACTGATTGAAAAGGGGAAGGGAAAAAGATACCAAAAACCCTAAATTGTGTCCAGTGTGACGAAATTACCCTAAACTTTTTTTTTGTAACACAAAAATCCCAAACTTTGCCAATTATGACACATTTATCCCAAACTATAGGGCATTTTTGTCTTTTACTTTTAATTTTTTTTTCTAGTTGGTTTTTTTTTCTTTTTCTTCTTCTCTCTTCCCTCTGCCAGCCATGACGAAGGGAAGCCAAACTCGGGCGAGGCTTTATATAGTACAAACTAAGAATTTAACTTTTCGAGAAGCTTTATGTCCTTTCATGTTACAAGCAATCAGGAATTTTGTTGAAGCCGAAATATCGAGCTAAACTTCACCAAAGCATGACAACAATGATGAGACTCTTAGGAATAAAAATGGCAATTCCACATCAAACGAATTCTCATGAATATCATATGTCAAAAGTAGCAATTGAATGGAAATAATCTGCACGCTGTGACTTATTTCAGAAAGGCTTCGAGTCTATTTCCTTGCTTTTTATTACTGTCAATTGGAAGAGTTCTTTAGAAAGCCCGCAGAAAAAGTGAAGCCAAAGATTGTTTTTGCCCCATCACCATCAGGAAATCACAGTTTGAACAAGCCAATGGGTCGATGAGAAATTTTGAGAATTCTTCTAAAAATCTGAATCTTTATATCACACAAATAATTGAAAGAGAATCCTATTCCACGAATCAAATCACTTGAAACGAAAATTCGGATAGGAATTAATATCAATGGACTTGTGGCAACTCACAGACTAGAGAAATATGATAAGTCTCACGAATTGATGTGAATAACTAGTGATTCAAGAATACGGATCCTCAAATCGACCATTTTCCATAGATTTGCTTGACATGTCAATTTTAATGAAGACTTGGAAAAGTAAGTCAAGCATGCTTGTCCTAAGAGCAAAGTACACTCCAAACTGATTGAAAAGGGGAAGGGAAAAAGATACCGAAAACCCTAAATTGTGTCCAGTGTGACAAAATTACCCTAAACTTTTTTTTTTGTAACACAAAAATCCCAAACTTTGCCAATTATGACACATTTATCCCAAACTATAGGGCATTTTTGTCTTTTACTTTTAATTTTTTTTTTCTAGTTGTTTTTTTTTTTCTTTTTCTTCTTCTCTCTTCCCTCCGCCGGCCATGACGAAGGGAAGCCAAACTCGGGCGAGGCTTTATATAGTACAAACTAAGAATTTAACTTTTCGAGAAGCTTTATGTCCTTTCATGTTACAAGCAATCAGGAATTTTGTTGAAGCCGAAATATCGAGCTAAACTTCACCAAAGCATGACAACAATGATGAGACTCTTAGGAATAAAAATGGCAATTCCACGTCAAACGAATTCTCATGAATATCATATGTCAAAAGCAGCAATTGAATGGAAATAATCTGCACGTTGTGACTTATTTCAGAAAGGCTTCGAGTCTATTTCCTTCCTTTTTATTACTGTTAATTGGAAGAGTTCTTTAGAAAGCCCACAGAAAAAGTGAAGCCAAAGATTGTTTTTGCCCCCATCACCATCAGGAAATCACAATTTGAACAAGCCAATGGGTCGATGAGAAATTTTGAGAATTCTTCTAAAAATCTGAATTTTTATATCACACAAATAATTGAAAGAGAATCCCATTCCACGAATCAAATCACTTGAAATGAAAATCCGGATAGGAATCTACATCAATGGACTTGTGGCAACTCACAGACCAGAGAAAGATGATAAGTCTCACGAATTGATGTGAATAACTAATAATTCAAGAATACGGATCCTCAAATTGACCATTTTCCACAAATTTGCTTGACATGTCAATTTTAATGAAGACTTGGAAAAGTAAGTCAAGCATGCTTGTCCTATGAGCAAAGTACACTCCAAACTGATTGAAAAGGGAAGGGAAAAGATACCAAAACCCTAAATTTTGTCCAGTGTGACGAAATTATCCTAAACTTTTTTTTAACACAAAATCCCAAACTTGGCCAATTATGACACATTTATCCCAAACTATAGGGCATTTTCGTCTTTTACTTTTAATTTTTGTTTCTTGTTGTTTTCTTTTTCTTCTTCTCTCTTCCCTCCGCCGGCCATGACGGAGGGAAGCCAAACTCAGGCAAGCCCCCCCCGAGGGCGGCCCTCCCCGATGCAAGCGAGGGCGACCCTCACCGGAGTCTGGTGAGGGCATTCCTTGCTAGATCCGGCCCAAGTGAGGGCTATCCTCATCGAATCTAGCAAGGGCTATCCTTGCCTAGGTCGACGAGGGTTATCTTCACCCGACCTTGCCGACCTAGGTGAGGGCAGCCCTCGCCTAACGCCGGCGACAGCAGCCCTCGCCTAAGTCCGCCTTCCCTTCGGCATGGCCGATGGAGGGAAGAGAGAAGAAGGAAAAAGAAGGAAAAAAGAAGAAGAGGAAAGACGGAAAATTTTAAAAATTAAAAGAAAAAAAAAAGCCCTTGGAAATAGAGTTTAGGGCAAATGTGTCATAGTTGGAAAAAATTGGGATGGCTTGTGTCACAAAAAAAAATTGGGGTATATTTGTCATTTTGGACAAAATTTGCGATTTTTAGTGGCTTTTTCCGAAAATGAAAAGATATTATTTTAATGAAAAACTGCTTTAAAGTATTAATTTTGAAATCTACTGTTGATTTTGGTCCTCTCGCTTAGAACTGATATTTATGGAATTATCATTTTCATCTCGCTCTTTTTCATATTTTACTATCTTGATTTTTCCGTGAATTAATTTTCAAGGAACTTGTCTTAATAGTATGATACAATAACGTGTAGTCTGACATGGGATTATATATCTTTCTCAGATATCAATAGGATATCAACAAATCGATAAATTGTTTAGGCACAAACAAACATAAGGGGGGTGAGTTTGTGATCTAAGGAAACTTCAAAATTTTTCGAGTGAAGAGCATGCACTAGTGCTGTAGAGAGAAACGTGCATATACAAAATACTTATCTTCCATCAGTGAAAGGCATTTAAAAATAGAAGAATTGCAAAGCATATTTATGGGACTTTGGCCTGTCCATTTGGCTTACTCAGCTCTCTCAGCTTTAACTGTCCAAACAAATACTGGAATCCACTATATAATCCTTGAGATATTACTGCATCCAAAGATAGTTCTTCTACTTGTAACTTTTCTTTTACATATAATTTGTATAACGTATTTACAAAGTTTCTCTACTATCTTGTCATCAATTCATGTGCCTACTATTACTCTCGGATATTTAAAGAAAATAAACCGTTATGTTCAAGATTAGAACATGAGGATAATGTTTTTGGTAGTGTGGCATAGTAGCTCAACAACAATGAATTTGCGCGATGGTCATTGATTGATGACCGGTGTGGTTCTTGTCTTTTGAGTGACCAAAAGCAAGTTGGAAGTATGGAAACGCGGGTCGAGAGCACCTAGTATCTATGAATGTAATCCCTTCCATCATTTGGATGGTCGTAGCTGATCATAGCAGGATTTACTCGTATTGATCCATCAATCGTGCATGGCCATGACCATCCAACATGTACATAGACCGTATGGGGATAGATCCAAACATATTAATATCAAGTAATAATCAAAGTGTGCTCCTTGACTATATAAGAAAGATTATGTTAAGTAATTGGTTGGTGCATATAAATAACCTAGATGGGACCCAATTGAATTTCATAATTTTTTACTAAACCGAATTCGATTCGTATAAGGTTGAACTGCTGCCCTTGTAAGGGAGAGAAGGTACTACATTCTAGAAATGAGAGAAAAGGCATGCTAAAATGAGTGGCCTCATACTTGCATCATCATTCTCCGATAATATCGATTATCACTCTCATATAGTTTTGACTTAAGACCTGAGCAAATAAATAACTTGCGATTTGAGTATCCGACACTTAAGTTGATAAATTTTTCACAGATTTACTTGACTAGCTAGGTCAATTTCAATGAAGGCTTGGAAAAGTAAGTCGGGCATGGATATTAAAAATGATCAAGATGCCATAAAATGCCCCCTCAGAAGTACGGGTTTCTGATTTTGGCACCGCACGACTATTCATCAAAATGGACTGCATTAGCTGGTATTATCGACTACATTGCTCTAGGTATTTATGACCTTTATAATTTCTTTCCTTTTCAATGACATTAAGGATCCAGAAAGGCATTGTAATTGATCTGGCTAGTTCGAGGATACTAAATTTATGTAATCAAAATGATATCTGCTCGTAATTTTTTACCTATACCCATCACATGAAGAGGAATCCATGTCGTTGACTCAAGTGTAGCTGATGAGGTTATGAACAAGTTGTGATATCTTCACTTGCAGAGCTGGCTTATTCTACAATACCAACTGAAAAATGCAATGTGTATAACTTTGGAGTCATCATGTTAGAGACAGTCATGGGAAAGTATCTGGAAGATATTTTCTCTTCGAAATATCCATCATCCACCAAAATTGAGTTGTCAATACTGTTGAAGGATGTGCTAGATCAACGTCTGTTGCTTTCGAGATGCGGAAGACGTGATCTCTATTGCACCGCTAGCATTCAAGTGTCTGCGAGCCAATCCGCAACTTTGACCGTCCATGAGACAAGTTTCTCGGAAGCTCCGCGTTCAACTTCGTGATCTCAAAGGCAGGAAATTTTGAGCATCGGAAGGGGATTGTAAGTTTTGAAGTTAGCTTTACGGGTGCACCGTTTGCTGTTTGTTTGTTTGTTTTTGTTTTTGTTTTGTTTTTGGTTGTGTGTTCAGTCTGTTGGGTATTTAAGTCACTAGCAAAAAGTTAATACTCTTGCTCAGAACAGTTGTTTCTCTTTTGCGGGCTTATCAGGATTATAAGAGCCAATCTTATTCGACAATTTGGATTTTCTTCTTAGTCCTTACCAATCCCACCATCTTAATTATTTTCACTTCAGAGCCGGCTTACCTTTGAACATTATACGATCACTGCCATGTCGGCAATTGTACTTTGGAGTCACGGCATCATGTTGGAAGATACGCAAGAATATTCCAAAATATCATTGGAAGATCAATTATGTATCGTATCTAATCGGATACAAATTGTAATATATTTAGTTACTTGTTTTGTACACACTTTGTACTATAACAATAGGACAATGTACATTGAATCAATGCAGTGAATACAGAGGAAAATTTCTACAATCTCTTTCTCCTAAATTCCTCTCTCTCGACTTCTTACATGGTATCAGAGCAGTTCTGGTTCTGACTTTGCTTCCGCGTGTTTTTTTTTCTGGATTGCCTTCTGCGATCTTCTGTTCTTGGTTTTTGCTTTACTTGCAAACCAGAACAGCATCCGGCAGGAATTCTTGCGTCTTAGTTCCTTGTCAATCTGCAAAACAGAAAGTTACTGCAGAATTCTGAGTTATCATGGCAAATCCACAATCACATACCTCACCCACCGAAGACAGTCCGGTGCCCCATACTTCGCCAAGTCCGAACCCAACAATCATCAATCCAGTGGTCGATCAACAATCAAGCCAAATTGAGAATCCTGCTCAGCCACAGCACACACTTTGGCAACACAATCCGGCTCAGCTCAATCCAGGGCTACCGTTCTCTGGATATCCTTATCCATGGATGCCGTACCCATGGATTCCTGGATCTAATCCAGATGCATCATCACCGGGCTACCAAAGTGTGCAGACCGATGGAGGCCTACCAACCAATGCTGGGGCAGGCTCAACCATCGGCCTTGAGTAGACGGGCGGACCAGGTAATTCGAATCAGGGACAAAATACAACCTCAGTTAATTCGAATCAGGGACAGAATACAACCAATGCAGGGTTTCCAACAGGGTTTATACCCTCAAGTAATTCGAATCAGGGACAGAATACAACCAATGCGGGGTTTCCAACAGGGTTTATACCTTTTCCCTTTGCGGCCGCCATGGGTCGCCCAGAACCCGGCGACGAGCCGTATGTTTCCAACGCCGACGGCCCAGGAGTTGAAGCTCATCGGCAACCCTCTCACGGGGTCAACAAATTACTCAAATTGGGCGCGTGAATTCCGTCGAGCCCTCATAACCAAAGATAAGGAGGGATTCATCGACGGAACCATTCCATCCCAATTGATGAGAAATTAGGGCGACATTGGAAAAATGCAATCGCTGTTGGTAAGAACATGGACATGAAATTGTATAAACCCGAAATAGCTGCCGGACTGCCTCCCACAGAGGATTCAAAAGTTTTTTGGGACAATATTCGAGAGATGTATGGAAAACTAGATCGGGCAAGGATTTTCTCACTTCATCAAGCCTTTTCCGAACTGAAGCAAGGAAACACATCCGTAACGATGTGCTTCAACAAACTTTCAGCTCTCTGGAATGAGCTAGAGGCAGCGGAAGAGAAAATCGATGGACCCGAAGCTATTTTCCAGCAATACAAGGCGATTAAAGACAGAGAAAAAGCGACTCGCTTTTGCTCATCCTTAACGAATCTTACCTCCATTTCAGTCACGATACTTGCCATGGAACCCGCACCTTCGATCGGCCGTATATTCCAGCTTGCTGTGCAAGAGGAAAGCCAAAGGCTCGCCTCAACAGAAGGGAAAGGGGCAGAAACTCTAGCTCTGGCCGCACGAATCGAAAGAGGATCGCGAACCCTAGAGAGGAGAGAAGGTGCGGCGCTAGGGTTTACGGGCGAACCGAAGCCTTTTAAGGGGGGATCTTCGGACGGCCACGATCGCGCGTCTTGATCGGACGGCTCACGATGGGCGCGCAATTCTTCAGATCTGGACGGTGGAGATTTTCCTGCCATTAAAGCATCCAACGGTGGGAATTATGGGCCGAGTTTCGCGAGGAGCTATGGGCCGAATTCCTCTCGGCCCAATTCGAATGGGCAGAATTCGTATGGGCCTAATTCTTATGGGCCAAATTCAAAAAATAAGGGAAAATTGTATTGTGAATTTTGCAAACGGCCTCATCACACAGTTGAAAATTGCTGGAAATTGCATGGTAGACCTGGAGAAAGAAAGGGCAAGGAGATATCGGCAGCAGCATATCAGATCACAAGAAAGGTCGATGCAAATCAACCTATCACTCATGGTGAATATGAGCAATTGATGCGAGGCATTGCAAAAATTAGAGGTTCCAAAGAAGGGGAGCGAGTTTTACGGTATTTCTTCATGTCGATAAACAATATATCAAGAAATACTTGGATTGTTGATTCTGGAGCCAGTGATCATATTGCATGTGAGAAGAAATTATTTACTGCTATTAATGAAGAAATAGATAGCCCTATTGTAGTACAATTGCCAAATGGCAACGTTACTCATGTCACTATAACTGGGATAGTCTATCTTAGTTCTCAAATTGTTCTCACAAATGTCCTATATATTCCTGAGTTCCAATTCAACCTTATATCTGTGTCTAGAGCCTGTAAGGAAAATTCGTGTCAAGTTTCCTTCAATGCTGATAGTTGTCAATTTCAGGCCCTTTCGACTGGGAAACTGATGGGATGGGGTAATCTATCAGAAGGACTATTTTTCTGGAGAAGTTCGGCCAAGCATCTAGATCAATTTCCTTGTAATAAGCAGTCATTGTGTAACTTGACTACCAATGATAAAAATTTCATTTTTCATTCTCGAATGGGTCATAGTTCTTTATTTCCCTATTCTCAATGTCACATTTGCCCTCTTGCAAAGCAATCATGTACTTCTTTTCCCATAAGCGACAGTCGTGCAGCTGATATTTTTTCTTTACTCCATATTGATGTCTGGGGACCATACCATTCCCTAAATCATGATGGTTCTCGATTCTTTCTTACCATTGTGGATGATCACTCAAGGGCTACATGGATTTTTCTCATGCAATCCAAAAGTCAAGTCTTGTCACACTTAAGAACCTTTCTTTCCTTGTCAAAGACTCAATTCGGAAAAACTATCAAAAAAATTAGATCAGACAATGGGAAAGAATTTTTTAATCATGAGTGCACGGCTTTATTATCATCCCAAGGGATTCTACATGAGAGTTCATGTACTTATACGCCACAACGAGAATGGAATAGTGGAGAGGAAGCATCGCCACTTATTGGAAGTTGCCCGGTCCTTAAAGTTCCGAGGCTTTCATTCCGGATGTTTTTGGGGAGACTTGTATTTTGACTGCAGCATATTTGATCAACCGTATGCCGACCAAGGTTCTTAATGGCCGAAGCCCCTTCGAGCTTTTTTTTGGGAAGAAACCTGATCTTCATCGTCTGAGGATTTTTGGGTGCTTATGCTATGCTTCTATAGTATGACCTAAGGATAAAATGGGTCCACGAGCTCGTCGATGCATTTTCATGGGGTATCCTACCTTACAGAAAGGGTATCGCATGTTTGATCCTTCTACGGTGATTTTTTTGTTAGTCGAGATGTTCGGTTCCACGAAACCTCTTTTCCTTTTGCTGCCCAGAATCAAGCAAAGATAGAGTGGGACATTCTCTTGATCATCATATCGAAGACTCGTTCATGATCCGAGGCTATGTTGTATATCCATATTCGAGATAATATAAATATTCATCCTATGTCTACTACAACCCCAACACCTTTGGGAGTGGACACGGATCAGCACTTGGATACGGGAATTTTTTCCGAATCACCTATTGTGGATCCTCCAAAGTGACTCGATCATCTCCTATCGAGCCTCCAAAGAACCCAAACACCTTCCTCGACGATATTCATCCCGGACGTTCGGACGAGCTACCCGTCCACCAACTTGGACTAAAGATTACATATGTGGAGTCGAAATCCAGGTATTCTTTTTCCAATGTCTTCTTATGTTTCTTTCGATCGCTTATCCAAAGAACATAGATGTTGCATTACCCGCATTTCTGACGAAAGCGAGCCTTCGAGTTATGATGAGGCAAGTAAAGATCAGCGTTGGCAGAATGCTATGAAAGCAGAGTTGCAAGCACTAATGGATAATCGACACATGGGAACTCGTCCATTTACCTCCGCATCGTAAACCAATTGGATGCAAATGGGTTTACAAGATCAAATATCGAGCTGATGGTTCGGTTGAAAGATACAAAGCCAGGTTGGTCGCAAAGGGCTTCACACAAAGAGAAGGATTTGATTATCATGAGACCTTCTCTCCTGTGGCTAAAGATGTTACAGTCCGATCCTTCCTCACCGTAGCAGCCTATCAGGACTGGCCTTTACATCGATGGATGTTCACAATGCCTTCCTTCATGGAGATCTGGATGAGGAGATTTATATGGACATTCCACGGGGTTTACGGAGACGGGGGAGAATAAAGTATGTCGTCTCCGCAAATCCCTATATGGGCTTAAGCGAGCATCCGGACAATGGTATGCAAAATTTTCTAGTCTTTGATAGCTGCTGGTTTTCAACAAAGCAAATTTGATTATGCTGTTTTCACATGGACTAAAGGTACGTCATCTATATACTTGATGATATATGTAGATGATATACTGATTATGGGCAATGATGAGATAGCTATCAAAGGTTTCAAGCAATTCTTGCATTCTACCTTTCATATAAAAGATCTAGGTTTGCCAAAATATTTTCTTGGAATAGAAATTGCTCAATCGGATCAAGGAATATCCCTCGGCGGAGGAAATTTGCCTTGGAAATTATATCGAAGCGTGGATTGTCGGGATGTAAGCCAGCCCGTGTAATTCCAATTGAGCAGAACATCAAGCTAACCACACAGATTATGATGCCGGAATTTCTCAAGATGATGATCCCGTACTAAGAGATCCAATGAGTTATCGAAATTGGTTGGGAAGCTCATATATTTGACTATGACTCGGCCAGATATTACTTTTGCTGTTCAAACTCTCGGTCGGTTCATGCACAACCCCAAGCCTCACATGAATGCTGCACTCAAAGTGGTGAAATATTTGAAGAAATGTCCTGGACTTGGGATCCTTCTATCCAAGAAATGTGATATGAGAATGACAGCATATTGTGATGCAGATTATGCAACCTGTCCGATGAGTAGGAGGTCCATAACTGGTTTCTGTATTAAGTTTGGGGATTCTTTACTTTCATGGAAAACAAAGAAGCAACCGATCTGTTTCATTATCCTCAGCGGAGGCAGAATATCGAGCCATGGCAAAGACCACGTGTGAGATAGTATGGCTACGTGGATTGCTTCGTGATCTTGGAGTACAAGTTCAAGGGCCAACGAAATTGTTTTGTGACAATGATGCAGCCCTCAAACTTGCTTCAAACCCAATCGTTCATGAAAGAACGAAACACATAGAAGTAGATTGCCATTTCACACGAGAAAAAATCCAGGAAGGGATAATCGAAACGCTGGAGATTCGAACAGAAGAACAACCAGCAGATGTTTTCACCAAACCTTTATGTCAAAGTCAGCACGCGTATCTCCTAAGCAAGCTAGGCGTCTTGGATATCTACAAGCCACCAGCTTGAGGGGGAGTGTTGGAAGATACGCAAGAATATTCCAAAATATCATTGGAAGATCAATTATGTATCGTATCTAATCGGATACAAATTGTAATATATTTAGTTACTTGTTTTGTACACACTTTGTACTATAACAATAGGACAATGTACATTGAATCAATGCAGTGAATACAGAGGAAAATTTCTACAATCTCTTTCTCCTAAATTCCTCTCTCTCGACTTCTTACACATCAAAAATAATCATGGGAAGGCTTCTGTGGAGGTCTTACTTCACTATGGTTTCCAACTTGTCGCAATGAGATCAGGAAAGAATTTGCAAAATGCATCAGATCGACATCGTTGAATGTAGTTTTCCATTTCGAAAGGAATAATGAACCTACTAGTCAGTAAAAATTTGTTTGGGTGCAATTCAAACTCAACTCTAGTTGATTCGATTAACTCCCTCAACTTTTGTATGTGTGCAATATAAGTCCCAAACTTTCAATTGGTTCTGTCAAATCCCTCTACAATTTTAATAAAATGACATGGGACATCGATTCAGTAAAACTTAATGGAGAAAGGCAAGGATAACAATGAATAGGTACCACCCCATGTGGTGGCCGCGCTGGCTTGGGCTTCCATCCCCCTCACGAAGGGGACAGGTTCAAACCCCAGTGTGCAGCCGCTAGTGGTATTAAGCGTGACACCGTGGTGGTGGATCCTGCGCTAGCGTCACCAAGGGGTTTACGGCGCGGCTGCCGGCTGCAAGCTGGTTCCTCCTGCATCCAAAAAAAAAAAAAAACAATGAATAGGTCAACAAGACCAAAACGCAAGTCGATGACACGACAGCTTAATTAGAGCACTAACATCATAAATGCCCTTGGGGTGTTATATCTTATTCAATTATTCAATTCCAGTGGATGAAATCGAGAACATAATGACTACTATAATGAGACCCATCATTTACCGAGATTAAGCGGCATAAATCAAGACAAATCGACATTTCCATCGTGGTCGAGCTCAAGTTAACTGGATTTATGCAAAGCTCAATATCCAGTTCGACCTTGATTTAGCTTTCAATAAATTCAAGCCCGACTATTCGATTCTACAATTAGCAAGTAAATCTGCTGTGAGCTGGAGTCTAGCTCGAGTCTAACTCAAGTAAGAATTGAGAGATACTACAAAAGGGAGTATAAAAAAATATGCTGTTTTTGTATGTATTGTATTTATAGTCTGATCAAATGCATGCACTCAAATGTAATTCAACAGCTCGATTAGCTTGGCTCCAAAGTAAGATACTCAAGCTAGGCATTTTCAAGCATGAACTCGGCCCGGTTAAGAACTTCTTAATTGGACTCGGCAAAATTCAAAGAATCCATCTCGTATCTCACGAGTAGCTTGATTAGTTTCCATTTCTACGTGCGACTTTTTCGTTACGTATACCTTGAAACAATTATGACTTGATTATTACTATCTAAAAGTAGGCATTTCGCATGAACAAGATGCGTACATTGAGTTTGATAGGGAATGGGTGACCACTGGCTTCCCTTTTTATCCACCGTGAATAATACAAGAAGAAATCTATACACACTCCAACAGGTTACTAGAAATGGCACGCGCATTGTCGGGAAAAAATTAAAATTTTTGTGAAATACTTTTTTTTAGCGAAAAGATTATAATCAGTGGTTAAAAAAAAAAAAAAAAAAAAACTCGTGTGGTCACATATCGTGCAATTTTCTTATATTGTAAGTCAATACCCCACGCTAAACTTTTAATTGTATATAATACAAAATAAGAATTTAACTTCTCGAGAGGCTTTGCGTCCTTCCATATTACAACCAATCAGGAATTTTTTTGAAACTGAAAGATCGACCTAAACTCCACCAAAGCATGAAACAATCACGAGACTTCAGAAATAAAAACGCCAATTCCAAATCAAACGAACTCTCATGATTATCATCTATTACAAGCAGCAACTGAATAGAAATAATCTGAACGCTGTGACTTATCTTGGAAAGGGTTCGAGTCTATTTCCTTGCTCTCCATTAACATCAATCGGAAGAGTTCTTTAGAAAGCCTGAAGAAAAAGTGAAGCCAAAGATTTTTTTGCCCCTTCACAAGCCAATGGGTCAAGAAATTTTGAGAATTCTTCTAGAAATTTTGAGAATTCTTCTAAAAATTTGAATTTTTATATCACTGAAATAATCAAAAGAGAATCCGATTCCATGAATCAAATTACTTGAAGTGGAAATCCGGATAGGAATCATTATCAATGGACTTGTGGCAACTCATGATGCGTTTGTTTGTATTTCTATTCAAAAATTGTTCCGGGGAACAGAAATAGAAAAAACTATTTCTGTTCCGAGAATAATTTTGACCAAGAAAAACGCGTTTGGTAAACTTGTTCCGGAATAAAAAAGAACAGAAACACGTTTGGTAAATTTGTGTTCTTTTTTGTTTCTTTTAATTTTTAATATTTTTATTTTATTTTTCCTTTTTTCTTTCTTTTTTCTTTTTTATTCTTTTGGCCGGTCGTGGGCCTCGGCCATGGCCGGCGACCGGCCGACGAGGGCCGACGGCCTCGCCCAGCCACCGGCGAGGCTCGGCCTCGCTAGGCCACCGCCATGCGACACCGACTTGGCGATGGCCCGACGAGGTCGAGCCTCGCCGATGGCTGGGCGAGCTCGGCGGCGCCGGATCTAGGCGAGGCTGAGCTCGCCCAACCACCGGCCAGCTCGCCTCGCCGGGCAATCGCCAGGCGGCGCCGGCCGGTGCGAGGCTCGGCCTTGCTGAATTTGGCGAGCCCAAGCTCGCCCAGCCAAGACGAGGTTGAGCCTCACCGGGGGTCGGCGACGCTCGGCCTTGCTTCGGGGGCCGGCGACGCTTCGACGAGGTCGCCGGCCCTCGACGGCCGGTCGGCCATGGTTGAGGCCGGCGACGGCCAAAGAAAAAAGAAGAAGAAAAGAAGAAGAAAGAAAGAGAAGTGTTTCTTGAAAGTGTTTCGGAACAAAAAATAACTTTTTCTTGTTTCTTATTTCTATTCCAATTTTGTTCCCTGAACAAAAAAGATTTTGAACAAAAACGCAAACAAATGTGTTTCTATTCTTTTTTGTTCCGAGAACAAAAAAAATAGAATTTTTGTTCATAAACAGAAACAAAGAACATAAACAAACACCCCCTCAAAGGTCAGAGCAAGATGATAAGACTCACGAATTGACGTGAATAACTAGTGGTTCAAGAATACGAATCCTCAAATCCGCCATTTTCCACAAATTTGCTTGACATGTCAATTTCAATAAAGACTTGGAAAAGTAAGTCAAACATGCCTAACCTAAGAGCAAAGTACACACCGCACTCATTGAAAAAGGAAAAGATATAATGTTATAATGAAAAACTACTTTAAAGTACTAATTTTGAAATCTACCATTGATTTTGGTCCTCTCGCTTAGAACTAATATTTATGGGATGATCGTTTTCATCTCACTCTTTTTCATATTTTACTGTCTTGATTTTTCCGTGAATTAATTTTCAAGGAACTTGTCTTAATAGTATGATACAATAACGTGTAGTCTGACATGGGATTATATATCTTTTTCACATATCAATAGGATATCAGCAAATCGATAAATTGTTTAGGCACAAACAAACATAAGGGTGGTGAGTTTGTGATATAAGGAAATTTCAAAAAATTTCGAGTGAAGAGCATGCACTAGTGCTGTAGAGAGAAACTTGCATATACAAAAAAGTTATCTTCCATCGATGGAAGGCGTTCAAGATATAGAAGAATTGCAAAGAATATTTATAGTACTTTGGCCTATCCATTTGGCTCACTCTAATCTTCCAGCTCTAGCAGTCCAAACAAATACTGGAACCCACTATATAATCCTTGAGATGTTACTACATCCGAAGATACTTCCTTCCTTCTGCTCGTAACTTTGCTTTTACTTATAATTTGTAAAACTTATTGACAAAGTTTCTCTACATATCTTGTCACCAATTCGTGTGCCTACTATTACTCTCGGATATTTAAAGATTATACTGCGTTATGTTCAAGATTATAACATGAGGATGATGTTTTTGGTAGTGTGGCATAGTTGCTCGACAATAATGAATTTGCGTGATGTTTATTGATTGATGACCGGTGTGGTTCTTGTCTTTTGAGCGACCAAAAGCAAGTTAGAAGTTTGGAAACGCAGGTCGAGAGCACCTAATATCTAGGAATGTAATCCCTTCCATCCCTTGGATGGTTGTAACCGATCATAGCAGGATTTACTCGTATTGATCCATCAATCGCATATGGCCATGACCATCCAACACGTACATCGACCATATGGGGATAGATCCAAACATATAATATCAAGTAATAATAAAAGTGTCCTCCCTGACGAGAAATTACTTGATGAATGAACAAATGTGATCTTCTCTATGTTATGACATTCATCATGGTGATTTAATCCAGCAGTCACTCGATAAACTACTATATAAGAAAGATTATGTTAAGTAACTGATTAGTGTATATAAATAACCTACATGGGACCCAATTGAATTTCATAATTTTTGACTGAACCGAATTCAATTCGTACAAAAATAAGGTTTTTTTCTTTTTGATCGAAAAAGTCCTCATTTCATTTCAAGTAGTAAAATTAGAGGAACAACCTAAATGGGCTTCAGAACAAATAACGTCCAATAGAGATTGAGGGGGACTAGAGACCCAATTCTGAGGTAGAGATTGACGGAGCTGGGCTTTGGCAACCCAATCAACGGTTTTATTTAGATATCTCGGTCCATGGGTCAATTTTCATCCAAGAAATGAAGCTAGAGCAGCCCGGCCCATTTGGACTATTTCGTTGACTTCCCAAGGGGGTGTATCTAACCCCAAAATCGTCTGAACTGCTGTGTAGCAGTCAGACTCAACTGCTGCCTTTGTAAGGGAGAGAAAGTACTATAATCTGGAAATGAGAGAAAAGGCATGCCAAAATGAGTGGCCCTATACTTGCATCATCATCCTCCAATAATATCAACCATCACTCTCATAGACTCGCTTTGACTTAAGACCAGAGCAAATCAATAACTTGTGGTTTGAGTATACCGACACTTAATTTATCATTTTTTCACGGATTTACTTGACTAACTAGGTCAATATTAATGAAAGCTTGGAAAAGTAAGTCGAGCATGGATATTAAAAATGATCAAGATGCCATAAAATGCCCTCTCAATCTGAAGAGCAAGATAACTACTGTGATTGAGATTCATCATTTTGTACTGTTTACTCATTATTCCTGTACTTCTGCATGTGTGCTAATTTTTTTTTTTTTTTTTGAAGTAAAGATTTATGCGCAATATCGTCAACGAGAAAAAAAAAATTCTTCACAACAAGGACGAATTTTCCCCTTCATTCGATGGCACTTGAAGCCCCTAGATGGAGTAACTTTTTGCAAGCAACACCGATGACAAATTCACTAGAGAAAATCTGATAGCGCCCCCCACATAAAAAGAGAACTGAAAATAAAATGGATCATGCTAATAAGTGTCCTTGATATACTTGTTAAACATGTTTAATGCAGAAAGATTCGATTTTCAAAATATTAATTATGTATGTCACAAAAATAGTCAATGCAGTATTTTGTTATTTTGTTACTTAATAAGTGTCCCATAGTCACTATTTGAGTAAAATCCAAGTAAAATTTATTCTTGTGCAAGCAGAGCATCAACCTAGTATGAGAGTGGGTAAAACTTGCGCAAAATTGAGCCATATAGCACGCTTACGTATAAAACTCTATGTAATTTGTTTTTGATTATCACTTTAGCAAATCTTTAATACTAACATATCTCTAACTCTACATCTCTAGTCTTATGCAAATTTTGATAATAAGATCTATTACTGGTATACTTTCATATATTCTTATCCATAATTCTCTAATAGAACTATGCATATTTTCAGTAATAAATGATCTAATAATTTTTTTTATGTATATATAGATTCTATTCCGAAATACCTGCAATTTTTATCTTTAAAGAAACTTGTTCAAGACGAGGTTTTGAAAGAATTTAACAGTATAGGATACCTATCTCATAATTGGCTCATATTTAACAAATAATACTTTAAAAGATTAAAAGATCAAACTCATATAAGGCTCTACTGAAATGCAATTCTATCGAGAGCAAGAAACGTAATCCCCATGTTAGAGTTAGCATCGCAATTATCCTCTTTTTCTTGTTGTTGGGAATTATCCTTCTCTCTTGCACCTTGGTCGTTCTTATAATCATCAATCGTCATCGAAGAAGAATTATCAAGAGAGAGAACAACGAATGGGAAAATGATTTGGATTTCATGCATATTTTGAGTTATGATGGCAAAGTTTTCTATGATCGAATCTCCGAGGCCATAGAAGGATTTGACTCGGAGTACTATGTCGGCGAAGGAGCATATGGAATTGTTTATAAAGCCAATATATCGGAAGGTCAAACGTTTGCTATAAAGCAAACCTCATCATCCCAGGACGATAGTGAGATTGTTGATTTGATACCATTTGAAAGGGAAATTAAAGCTTTAAAAAATCTACGCCATCGTAATATCGTGAAATTTTATGGCTTCTGCTCTCATGTCCAATGCTGTTTTTTGGTGTATGAGTACATGGAAAGAGGAAGCTTGAGAACAATTTTGAACAATAATGAAAGAGCGGTAGAATTTCATTGGGACAAGAGGGTAAATGTGGTCCGAGGAGTTGCGGATGCTCTGTCCTATATGCATCACAAATGTTCACCTCCGTTGATTCATCGAGACTTGACCCAAGAACAATGTTCTATTGGATCGCAATTATGAGGCTCGTGTTTCGATTTTGGCACTCGCAAGACTATTGAGGCCGAATTCATCAAATTGGACTATTGTTGTTGGCACCATAGGGTATATTGCGCCAGGTACTTTGTAATTTTTCAATTTCGCCGGCATTCAATGTCAAACATCCCTTATTTTGTTATTTAATCTTCTTATGTAAATTTGTTTTCGCATTTAGAGCATTCAAGTATAATTTTTTTTTTTTGTCGGTCCTATTTTATTTCTACTCTAACTCTCACTCTCAGATTTTTGCCCTACCTCCTTACAAGGCGTGGGAGTCGAAACCCACATTTGAAACTAAATCGTTCATACCCCAACCCCCCTGAGAAGGTGGGGATTCAAATCTCTCACCTCTCCCTTCCATGTTGGAAGGGTGGTCCCACGCAAGTTTAATGTTGATCAGAAAGCCTTCTGACTTTCCTAATAAGGAAGAATTGGCAAAAGAGGTAAAAATTATAATTGATCCATCTCAAGGATATGAAATTTGTGTTACCTAAATGATGCAAGTATCAAACAAAATCCTTTGAACGCCCCTAAAGCGTAAACTCCCATCCTCAAATCCGTGTTGTAAGCATAAATTAAGTAGAAATTTGTACTTGTAATTGTTACCTCGTGGGGAGCAATGTTGTCAATTTGAAAACAACTTATGATCAAGGCTATAAAAAACCGTGAATTCTCCACTTGCAGAGCTAGCTTATTCTTCGATTCCTACCAAAAAGTGCGATGTATATAGCTTTGGAGTCGTCGCATTAGAGATAATCATGGGAAAGCATCCAAGAGATCATGTCTTTCGGGAATGCTCCATCATCCACCCAAACTGAATCGCCGATACTGTTGAAGGATGTGTTGGATCAACGTTTCTTGCCTTCTGGACTTTGTCTTCAAGATGCGCAAGACATAGTCTCAATCGCCAAGCTAGCATTCATGTGCTTGCAAGCTAATCCGCAGCTTCGACCAACTATGGGACAAGTCTCGCGTGAGCTTTGCGTTCAAGTACCCCTAGAAACACCGCTCTCTGCTATCACCTTAGAGCAACTTCGCAATCTCAATGTTAGGAAATTTGGAGCATTCACGGGATTTGGTAAGTTTTGAAGTTACTTTTTCATGTGCTATTGTGTTTGATTTTTAATCATGATGATGATCGGCTTTTAAATACTTTCTTAGTTCTCACTAATCCTAATTGTGTGATTTACGATGTTCACTGCAGAGCTAGCTTCAACGTTACATGAATAGTGCAATGTTTACGTTTGGAACCGTGGCACCAAAAATAATTAGGGACGGCTTTTGGGGAGATCTAATTTCATGATTATTTCCAACTTTTTGCAGAGCGATCAGCAAGTGAACTTGCAAAATGCATTAAATTGACATCTCTTGCCTTCTTTCAATCGAGATGTAAACAATATGTAGTTTCTATTGCTAGAAGAGACAATGATACCAGTAGCCTGTGCACTTTTTTCATATATAGTGTCATAATTGAACTTTCAATTGGTTTCATCTTACTCTTTATTGATGTGCACTATTGTCCTAAAACATTCAATTGGTCCAATGAGATCCTAATATGTTTTGATACGTTTATTTTCATTCTTTTAGTGATTAATTTAAATGAAATTTGGCATGGACGTCTATATAAAAATGCTAATGTTTGATGGAGAAAATAACGTGGATTTCGCACTTGTCACTTTGACTTGAAATTGCGAAACTCTAAACAATTGGCTTAAGACTAATTGTGCAATTTGTCCGTTCACCCTTTTCCGCTATTTGACATTATTAAAGTCGCTACTTTTAAAACTTTGAAGATGAGCAATAAAGATGAGAACAAAGAGTTATTTTTCTTCCCCTTCCGTACGTTTTGGAAAAACGTTAATTAATTTAAAGAAATTCTTTTTTGGCCAAATAATTTGAAGAACTTTTTTTTTTTTTTTTTTTGGTCGTAAATTAGCTACTTTCATTCATTGAAAACGACGATCTTTACATGGAGAAGATAGGCTGGAATCAAAACATAAGATAGTCCACAGGGGGGTGGGGGGTTCACTTTGCCAATTGGAAGGAAGAAATTTAAGGCGTATTGCCTTTGCAACCCAATCTACGGCATGATTAGCCTCTCTCGGACAAAATGCAACATTTGTTTTGGTCAGTTGGGCCAAAAGTTGTTTGCATACCTGTACTTGTTCCTTCACGGCCCATGGCGCTTCTTCGCGGCCCAGCACGGAGTCAACCAACGTGCGACAGTCACTTTCGCAAAGTACACTCCGGTTCAGTTCGTGTGCGGGGTTTGCTTGAAGTTCTTCTCTCTGTTTCAGCAGGAGCAACTCGTGAAGCAAGGCTAGGGTTTCCACCTGCAAGGACGAAGACGCGTGAGTTTTTTTGGCAAATCCATCTACAATAATGCCTTTGGAGTCTCGAAGGATGCCCGCAATTGAGCTTTGCTCGTCTCCGTCCACCCACGAGCTGTCTACGTTCAATTTCAGATCTGGGTCTTCCGGCGCTTTCCATTTCACAGGTAATGACGCCATTTCTCTCATTTCT
The DNA here is from genome assembly GCA_014182395.1 of Eucalyptus sp. ANBG9806169. Lineage (NCBI taxonomy): Eukaryota > Viridiplantae > Streptophyta > Magnoliopsida > Myrtales > Myrtaceae > Eucalyptus > Eucalyptus sp. ANBG9806169. Next base: position 23,852,609 of record CM024583.1, read on the forward strand.
TGGCTCTTGTGCGGGTTCCGGCGTTGATAAGTCTGATTTTGTGCTAGGGCACTTTCAATTAGAGCCTCCGGTTGCGTATTCCTGTTTCGAAAAACAACATTGTTCCTGTTTTTCCAGATCTGCCAAAGCATCTCCGCGACTATTCCTTCATCAGGTGAGTGTATTTTTGTCACTAAAAATTCCGCCAACCATTTGTCCATCCTGGTAGCCATGCTCGTACTGTGGCTGAGATTAATTCGATGATCTGACCATATCCTGTGGGCTATTTTGCAGTAAAAAAAGATGTGCTCAACTGTCTCAGGGTGTTTAGAACAGAGGGGGCATAGCGGGTCAAGTAAAATCTTCCTCTGGTAGAGTTTTTCTTTTGTTGGTATTGCATCCTGGCATAGGCTTCACAGAAATATTTTTACTTTGGGGGGATTGATGAGTTCCATAGCCTAGTCCATAGGGCACAGGGAGGCTGGTATGAGGATGATGCTTTGTTGCTGTCTTGTTGTTGGGGCTTGTTGTGCATGCTGTTGTAGCCACTTTTTACTGTATAATTCCCATTTTTGTTGCCTGTCCAAATCAAATTGTCTTCCTTTGGCTGCATAGCAATAGGGATAGACAGGATTTTGTTTACGATTCTTCTTTCAAACATCTGGTTTAACATCGTTTCTTTCCATTCCTTCCATTCCTCATCAATTAGTTCAGCCACTGTTGTAGGATCTTCTCTGTTTTCTGGGCCTCCTATTACTCCTTGTGATAGCCAATGGTCTTGGCGGATATTAATGGATTTCCCGTCTCCCACAATCCATCTTAGGTCAGGTGCAATGACTTCATGCCCCATTAGGATACTCTACCATCCCCAAGATGGTCTTTGGCCTCTGTTTGCTTTCCATAAATCTCCATTAGGAAAGTATATGCCTTTCAGTATTTGGCTCCATAAAGCTGAAGGTGATTGGGATAATCGCCACGCCTGCTTTCCTAACAAAGCTTTATTAAAAGTGATTAAATCTTTAAAACCTAAACCTCCCTTGTCTTTCCTAGATTTTAGAACCTCCCATTTCTTCCAATGCATGCTGTGCTTGACTTCATTTTGCCTCCACCATAATGATGCAATTCTTTTTTCAATCGCTCGACAAACCGATATAGGTATCTTGAAGATTGCCATTGCATATTGTGGCAATGCTTGCACAACAGTTTTGATCAAAATTTCTTTCCTAGCTTTAGATAAATATTTTTCTTTCCATCCCGCTAGCTTCATGTCGACTCTTGCCAAAATCCATGCAAACATGTCTTTTTTTGTTTGTCCCCAATATAACGGTATGCCAAGATATTTTCCAATTTTGTCAATGTTTGGAACTCTCATTTCTTGGGTATCCTTTTCAACTCTTGTGGACAGCTATTACTGAAGAACATACTTGATTTATTCAGATTAATTGCTTGCCCCGTCGCATAGCAATATTGATTTAGAACAGCCGCCAGACTTTGACATTCTCTAACAGTCGCATCCATAAAGAAGATAGCATCATCTACAAACAGGAGGTGGGATAGCGTAGGGCAATACCTGTTAAGTTTGATTCCTTTAATACATCCGTCTTCCAGAGCTTTGTGTAGCATCCATGATAGTACATTGGCTGTCAATATGAATAAGTAGGGGGATAGAGGATCGCCTTGTCTAATTCCACGTGTAGGAATAAAATATTCTGTTGGCTCTCCATTAACTTTCACATTGAAAGAAACTGTTGACACGCATTGTATAATCAACTTAACCCATTGGTTAGAAAAACCCATCTTTAGCATGCTCGATTGAAGAAAGTCCCATTCCACCATGTTGTATGCTTTTTGCATATCCAGCTTCAAAATTGCCTGAAATTTCTTTTTCCTCTTCTTGATTCTCATTTGATGCAACACTTCTTGAACAATTAGGATATTATCCTGGATTTGTCTACCTTGAACGAAAGCACTTTGTTCATGTGAAATTATCTGTGGAAGCCATCGTTTCAATCTATTTGCCATTACTTTCAATATGATTTTATAGCTGAAATCGCATAAGTTGATGGGTCTGAATTGGCTTATATGCTCTGGATTTTTAACTTTTGGTATTAGAGCAATGTATGTTTTGTTGAGAATGGGATCAAGAACCTATCTGAAAAAATTCCTGAACCATAAGCACGACATCCATTTTAATATCCTCCCAGAAGTGCTGGTAGAATTGCCCATTTAGACCGTCTGGTCCTGGAGCCTTTAGGGAACCTAGCTGGAAAACGGCCTCTTTAACCTCCTCCTCAGATATATCAGCCATCAAGTCTTCATTTATCTCTATTGTGACGACTGTTGGGCATTGATTTAATATAGGCTGGAGATTCCTTGATCCCACCGACTCATATAGAGTCCAATAGTAGTTCTTAATGTGTTGTTTGAGCACCGTGGAATCCCGACTCCAGTTCTGTTCATCAACCTTCAGCATTGTAATTTTGTTTCGTTGCCTTCTCTGAATTGTAGTGGCATGGAAGTATTTCGTATTTTTATCTCCCCATTGGAGCCATTTGATTCGGGACCTTATCCCCCAATACATCTCTTCCTGCCTCCATAGTTGATCAATGTTTGCCTTTAACATTTGGATTTCTGCTTTGCTAGTTTCTCGGGGTTGTTGTTTGTTACTTCCGTTAGGCGCTTCTTGAGTGCTTTAATTTGACATGATGCGTTAGAAAATTTCCGTTTGCTCCATTTAGTTAGTCCCTCTGTTACTTGCTGGATTTTCTGTGTCAAACTTCTTTGATCTTGGAATGTTCCAGCCCAAGTATCCATAACAACATCCCGACATTCTTTTCATCTAACCAGTAAGCTTCAAATCTGAATTCTTTTTTCCTTTTACCATGAACAGGGTACAAGGAGAGAAGAAGGGGGTTGTGATCCGACCCCACCGCTGGTAATGCCAAAACTTCAGCATTTGGATAGGTAACCCGCCATTCCATATTACATATTGCTCTGTCTAACCGCTTTTTGACCAACTCCTCCCCTTCTCTATTATTAGCCCACGTAAACTTATAGCCTTTACTATCAATATCCATCAAAGAACATTCATTTAACATATCCCGAAAGGCTGCAATTCGGTAATAATCTGTCTCCCTTTTACCTTCCTTCTCCCAATTATATAGAGTATCATTGAAATCTCTCATACAAAGCCGCGGAAGACTGTTTGATATGTGAAAACCCCGTAGTTGTTGCCATAACTGAGTTCTTGCTTGGTAGTTTGTTGGTGCGTGAAGGAAGGTAATCCTCATTAATTTGCCACTGGTTGAGTCTTCACATTCCGTGTCTATTACATAATTCGAGCTGCAATTCACTTTTACTTGGATCTCTTCATTCCACATGAGTGCTAATCCCCCGGCTATTCCTGTAGGCTGAATAAAAAAAGACTGCTGATAGTTAAGTCTCCTCCTTACCCTTTCCACCATGGTTTCCTTGTTCTTAGTTTCCATTAAGAAAACCACATTGGGCCTTTCAAGAGCCACTAAGGCTCGAAGCTCTTGGAACGTCAGGGGGTTGCCTAGCCCCCGACAGTTCTAGCTCATAATCCTCATGATGTCGCCGGTGGCTTATTAGGGCTAGCCACCAAAGCCCAATCATTCCCCTCTTTCACCAGCTGGATAGGTGTTTCTAGTAGGAAGAACTTATTTAAAAATGCCCTTTTTACATGTCCAATCCCACCACAAATCTATGTATAAGCAATTACTTTGGGGATTAACGATTTCAAGATCATTAGGTTCGCTTCACATGAGAAGAGGATAGCTAAACGTTTTTTTAGTACTTTCGCATAATAGCTCAGCAAAATTAATCCCCCTGAATATCATTGCTCATTGCTGACTGCTGTCTCCTTGCTAAGGGGATTTGATCTATTTTTCTTCATAATTAGCGCAATGTGCTTATAACCCATATATCAATAAATAGTAAGGACCGGACCGATGAATCTTGCTGCATCAGCCTTTAAAGTTACCATCTTGATAACGAAATTATTTTTCCAGTGTGTTATGTATATTGAGGAAATTATTATGACAACTAGCAAGTACAAAAACGAAATACATGATGTAGTACAAAAGACTCAAACTTAAACCAATACATCTCATTATAAAATCAAATAACACCATACAATTTGCGCCCATTGAAGTCCAAGTACATAAGAATTAGACTTAGATAAATACAATCTCATAAACAAAATTACAGCCTAATAATTAAAAATACCATACTAAGCAGACCGATAAAAACACATTTATTTCATCACTAGAATACAAACAAATACACTTTTATAACATTTAGTACGGATGACAAAATATAAAATAAAATAATATATATATAGTGGCAGAACTTAGGTTGACCATTTCAGCAAAATATTTATCTCAGTGCCTTTTCACATGGCCCGTCCTAGCATTAGGTTCCAAAGATAATTTCATAGCACATACCATGCGGATGACCTTCTTCTCACAATTGGGGAGGTCAATGATGTTGAACATCTTCCATAAATTCGATCCTCATAAAAAAAAAAGGTTTTTGGTGAGCCATCTAGGAAATGGGTTAGGTATTGTTGACACATAAATTTGACAATTTTATTAGGGGCTTTATCACGTATAAAATTAGAATTTAATTTTTAATCCCTAAATAAAAATAATATCCATTAAAATTGCATTGCATATAGATATTTAAGGAATGTTTGCATCACTAGTATTAAAAATTTTTAAAAATTATTATTATCATTACAATCTTTTTTAAAAACAAAAATTATTTTTTTTTTTAAAGAAAAAAAGAAGCAATAAACCGGGCCGGGGCGGGTCGGCCCGCCTTCTTTCTTTCCTTCCTCTTCCTCTTTCTCGTTTAGGCCCAGCCCATTCTTTCTTTCTTTCCCCAAGCCCGGCCTTCTCCTTTTCTCTCTAGCTCCCTTCCTTTTGTCCCGAACGTTGGTTGGAGTGAGGGAGGAGACAGAGATGACGGGTCGGGAAAGGAGACCCCGAGAGATGCGAGGGGCGTCAACCTAGGAGTTGGTGGTCGGGACCGGCGAGCGGGGGACACCCGGGACGTCGAGGGCCATGTGCGCCGGCGCTTAAAAGCGAGAGAGGGAGAGTCGGCCAAAGGCTTTTTTTTTTTCCAGAGAGAGAGAGAGAGGAATAGAGAGTGAGATGAAGAGCAAGAGAGCTTGAAGCCGCCCGGGTTGAGCATCGCTCGCCCATCCTCGACGCCGCCGCCGACCTCTAGCCGACGCCCTCGAGCGCAAGACTTCTCGTTCCCAAACCTCGGCATTTCCTAGGTGAGTTTCTTTTTTAGTTCAAACCCGCCGTTCGGGATCTCGGCTCGGAGACATCGCGAGGCGGCCGACGAAGTTCGATTTGTCTCGAATTGGCCCTCCTACCGCCGTCTTTGAGCCGAGTAGGGGTTTTTGTGACTAAAACTCATCCCCCACGAACCCTCTTAGCACTTAACGCCCGTTTGTTTTGGCGATAGAATAGCCGAGCGAGTTGTCCCCGATTCTTGAGTTTTTGTGTGCAACCGAGTCGATTTGTTTGGTGTTGAGCATTTCCATGTGTTTGCTCGGGTCTAGGTCTGAGTTCGAGTCCTAAGAAGTGGCCAGCGTCGTTCTCCTCACTTCTTGCCCACCACGTGCCTGACGAAATGCTTGAACCGAACTAGTGTAGACCTCTCTTGTGCTGAGCATTCTAGCCGACCCATGCGTTCGTGATGATGCCTAAACAGCTGCGTCCTTGTTCTAAGAGGGTCTTTTGAATCAAAACATCTAAATTTTTAGAAAAATTATAACTTTCGACTTCGGATCATTTAGCTCGCATTTGTTTACCCGAGATTTGAGTTTGCGGTTATACATTTTATGTCTAAAGATCGAATGTGTCAGTTTGTCGATCCATGAGCGTTCTCCTTTTACTGGGAAAAGAGCGTGTGCATATTCATGAGAGGAGAATTCGGCATTGAAGTGGCCGTGAGTTGTGAGCAATGGGCTTGGTAGGTTTAATGAGATTTGGGTTTTTGGTTGATTGAGAGAGCTTGGGTTGGTGTGGGCTCAAACAGATTCTAGGCCTTAGTTTTAGACGTAGGGGCAGCTTGGTATTCTGCTTCTTGGCCGAGAGAGAGATCGGAGAAAGAGGAAGCAACCGAGAGAGAGCGAGTTTTGAACGAGAGGGAGGGAGATCCGAGAGTGAGCCCGAGGTAGAGAAGAATCTAAGGGAGAGAAACGTTGGCTCGGCGACGCCTAGTGAAGCCCACTCTTCCCGACCGGCCGAGCAACCGCAGCGGGCGACGCCACACCCACGAGGTAAGCCCGTGTCCCCTATTCGCCCGCCTTGATCGAACCGTCGGAGTGAGGCTTTCTGGCCCGGACTTGCTCATGCCTCTCTCTCTCTCTCTCTCTCTTCAGCGCTGGCTGTGCTCGACTCGTTGGCTCCGGTGGCTTATGCACCCCTGCAGTGTATGCTTCTATGCACTGATGAGTGTGTGAGTGTTTCAAATCAATTGAAAGCAAATTTTTAGTGTTTTTAATATCGAGAAGTTGGAGCGAATTTTTAACTCTTTTGATTCCTCCGTGCTTCTTGAGCGAAATGCAGTTAGGTTCATGTATGACTTTTCGCATAATTATGAAGAAGTGATAAAAGCAGTGTTTTAACCGAGGTACTATGTTTCGCCATGCAGGCTAATGTTATGCATAATTAAGAACTGTTGATGAAATTATGAGCAAGTATTCGAAAGATCTCAACAAGGACAAACAAATCCCGTTCATTCTAGCCCTTCCATCTTCTACATCAATCGCGAGTTAGCTACGTCAGCCTCACTACTAACTAATTCCCCTATTTTGACAAGATTCAACCCATCCTGCAGTTTGTCTGCAAACTAAGGGGGAAAAGACATGAACAAGAATAGTACATTTACAAGAGACGCATGCCGGTGGCTAGTCGCTACTAGTGGCGGTGACAGGAGCTCTCCTACACTCGATTTCTCTTATACTTTTTAACTATGTTGCAACCCCACATCAGAATGCAAATCCCATGCATGACATTAAGTATTTTCTTGAAAAGATCAAGCTTCAGCTGATTTAAAATCCCATAATAACTTTATCATCCAAAACAATAGAAACCCCCGCATGTTAGGTAGTTGAAAGAAAGGATCAAGTCACCACGAGGATTCCTAAACAAGGAAGCATAGTCAAACGAAGCTTATTCAGATGCCTTTAATACAACTAGTTTCCCTCGGTTGAGCTAGGTGTTCTAGGAAGCTAATTTATACAAGTTTATCGTAATGGAACTCATTTACTTGTCAAAATAAATCAGAAACATGTTGTCAAGGGTTCTGAGGCAACCAATACCTCGGTGACCAAGCCTCCCGGTGCTCACGCTTATCGGTTATCACTCCAGTTAATATATGGCTGCTCCCAAGGTAATCCCTTCCGTGCTATCTTCTTCTAATTACACTCAAGTTCCCAGCGCAATGTGTTGTTGCGAGGCTTAACAAGAGGAGTAAGTCAAGCACTTGTCGGCCAAAAAGAAAATAGGAAACGATAGCACTTAGATTTTAGGACATTATTTGCAGTGCAAAGACCCATTACCATTGGATTCACAATTGTCATTCCTTTTAATTTTTTAGTTCAATTGGACCCGTTTGTCCAAAACCAATGTTGATCGAACTCAATAAGAAAGCAAATTCAATCGAAGCTCGAGCTCACATGCTGAAAGTACTATAAATTTGAGAACCGAATTATTTCTCTATTCCTCACATTGACAAATGTGAAGTAGGGAAAGATCTTTTTTATTTGTTTGTGACGTGTCTAACGTGCTTAAAGCATTTTGGTTGTATGAAGGTCGGATGGAAAAGTGAATGTTATACTAGATATTAGAAAGCTTCAAACAATGTTTTATGGCATCTTTTAAGCATCTAAGTTAAGAGGCTGTTTAGTTAAGCTTTTTAAAAGTAAAAAAGCAATTTCTTGCTTTTCGGTTAAATTTTTTAAAAATCATTTAAATTTTTTAAAAATATGATAAATTTGTTTGTGAATTTATGTATTCATTATTTGTATATTGTGAGAAAATTTTGAATGTTTCGGGTTAAGAAAAGGTAAAAGTGCGTCTATCAAAATATTTAGAGGAAGTAAAGAACAAAAAGTAAATTTCTATTCATGGTTTTAATTCAACTACATGATCCTCGTATGGCATTACAATTGTACGTAGATTGACATCCAAGGGGATGGTTAAGTGATTGTGTTGGTGCTCAGTAAATTTTGGATATGCAAGTGCTAATGAAACATTATCTATTCATTAATTTAGTTTATAAAGATAATCAACGAGTTGTAAATGTTTTATGATAAGGGAAAATGACACAAATAGTTTATGAAGTTTGGCCCAATATATAGTATCATCGCTTAGCTTTTAATTTATTCGATATAATCCTTGAATTTTAGTCTAATGTACAACATCATCCTTGAACTTTTAACCTATTTTATGTAATCCTTGAGATTTTGGTAAATACATAATCTAGTTCTTGAACTATATGAGAATGTTCAATATTATCCATAAACTTAAGTTAATGGAATGATAACATTGGATATCTTTGTAAAGTTCAAGGACTAGATTAAACTCCACATTACATATTGGGCTAAAATTTATGGACAACATTGAATAAATTAAAAGCTGAGAGAAGGCATTCCATATTTGACCAAAGTTCAGGAATTATTTGTGTAATTTCTTGTGAATATAATAGAGAAGAAATTGATATCAAAGTTCCATTTTTTTATAAATCATGGCATTTGTCCGAAATGGTCTAAATTCAATTTTCAAAATTGCCAAATTAAACCCTAATCCCAGAATGTGGTGCCGCGCCGCCGCCGCCCCCCTCCCGGGCTTGTTTTTGGTCAGTGGTGGCCCCCTTCAATGCACTTGATAAAAGAGAAAATTTTCAACTATCTACTATAATTTTTTATTACCAATTAATGTCTCTCGAAATCCTAATCTCTACTTTTTGCATGGAATATTTTAAGAGAAAAAGTGTGAGATAGTGACCGGATTACCTTGAAATTTTTAAATCTTTATGGATTACAGTATTTTATATAGACATTACAATAAAACATGTATGATTATGAGCTAAGAATTTTTCAATGGATTATAGCAGTAAAGCGATGTAGACTCAAATTGGATTTTAGGCCTAAATTTTGACTGAAGTCCCTCATCATAAAAGCATACCTATTTTAAATTTTCCAATGGGACATGATTTTATTATGGTCCATCACGTGTAGCACGGAGACAGTCCATGACTCGAGGAATTAAGTCCATAAAGACTAAAAAAGAAACAACTTACCGGTTAAAAAACGCTGGGAAGGAAACGATTGCTTCAAAAATGGAGGATGTTAGAGCATGATGATTCCTTTCAATTGGATCCAAGATTGCGAAATTGAATCGCTCTGCACTAACATTAACATAATCAGACCATTTGAAGGGTAGAATTGAAAAGAAGACGAAAAGTGAAGGTCTTCACGGTCAAGGCCCTCCACATGATTAAGACAAATTCATTGGAATAAAGAAAGTTGGGGCAAAAGAAAAGAAAGATAAATCCTTCACCATTGAATTCGAATGCAATAAATCTTAGTCATTCAATAAATGTGACTGTGATTTTTACCATTCGATCTAATGTTGAAGGATTTGCATTTTAATTCGACCCATCACGTGTAACATGATAAGAAAGTTCTTTCATCATTAAATGATTCGTATGTGTTTTTTCGAGTGGGGCCGGACTTTATTTGGGGCCCGTCACATGTAACATGATGAGAAACCATGACTTAGAGAGAAGAGCTAGCCCATGAAGACCATAAAAGCAAGTCAAGAACCTATAGGTCGAAAGTAGAGAAAAAGGGACACAATAACTTATAATAATTGAGGACCTGATAGCATGGTAACTCTTTTCGATTGGATCCTTCATTGTCATTACTCTAATTATTGAGTCCAATCAAATTATAAAATTTTCATAGCTTTGGACTAACAATAATATAATTAGACCATTTAAGGAGAAAGGAGGGGGGGGGGATTCAAAAGCAGGTGAAAAAGTTAAGAGAATTTCATGATCAATGCCCTCCACATGATTAAGACAAATTGATTGGAAAAAGGAAAACTAGGGCAAATCAAAGATAAAGCTAACATTGATTTTGTTCTTTACGAGGATTTCATGCATTCATACCTTCATGAGTGTTTTAGGGGTTGAAGACTTGGTGAGCAAAAGCAGAGGAAGCCCCACACAAAATGAGACGCACTCCTTTTGAAATGTGAAAAAGTTAAGAGGACTTCATGATCAATGCCCTCCACATGATTAAGACAAATTGATTGGAAAAAAGAAAACTGGGACAAATCTAAGATAAAGCTAAGGTTGATTTTGTTCTTTATGAGGATTTCATGTGTTCATACCTTCATGAGTGTTTTAGGGGTTGAAGACTTGGTGAGCAAAAGCAGAGGAAGACCCACACAAGATGAGTAGCACTCCTTTCTAAATGCAAAAAAGTGAAGAGGACTTCATAATCAACGCCCTCCACATGATTAAGACAAATTAATTGGAAGAAAGAAAACTGGGGCAAATCAAAGATAAAGTTGATGTTGATTTTGTTCTCTACGAGGATTTCATGCGTTTATACCTTCACAAGTGTTTTAGGGGTGAAGACTTGGTGAGCAAAAACTGAGGAAGACCACAAAAGATGAGTTGCACTCCTTTCAAAATGTGATCTCTTTTAAAATGATTTCAAACTAAAAATTTCACAGAAAAAAAAAAGAAAAGAAAAAGGAATTATGTGGGAAGAGGAAGCTCCATTGAGCCAGAAGACGTGAGACTTGCAAGGAGCATCTACTTGAGCTTCAAAGAACTGGAAGAAGAGTGCCATTAACCATATACTGAAAATTATGAAAACATTGCATGTGAATTCGCATATCATTATTTGTATATTTATAATATTTTATTACCAATTCATGTCTCTCGAAATCCTAATCTCTGCTTTTGCATGGAATATTTTAAGAGAAAAAGTGTGAGATAGCGACCAGATTACCTTGAAAATTTTAAATCTCTATGGATTACAGTATTTTATATAGACATTACAATAAAACACGTATCATTATGAGATAAGAATTTTTTTTTCAATGGATTATAGCAGTAAAGGCGATGTAGACTCAAATTGATTTTAGGCCTAAATTTTGACTGAAGTCCCTCATCATAAAAGCATACCTATTTTAAATTTTCCAATGGGACATGATTTTATTATGGTCCATCACGTGTAGCACGGAGACAGTCCATGACTCGAGGAATTAAGTCCATAAAGACTAAAAAGAAACAACTTACCGGTTGAAAAAAAAAAAAAGGGGGAAAGGAAACGATTGCTTCAAAAATGGAGGATGTTAGAGCACGATGATTCCTTTCAATTGGATCCAAGATTGCGGAAATTGAATCGCTCTGCACTAACATTAACATAAGCAAACCATTTGAAGGGTAGAATTGAAAAGAAGACGAAAAGTGAAGGTCTTCACGGTCAAGGCCCTCCACATGATTAAGACAAATTCATTGGAATAAAGAAAATTGGGGCAAAAGAAAAGAAAGATAAATCCTTCACCATCGAATTCGAATGCAATAAATCTTAGTCATTCAATAAATGTGATTGTGATTTTTACCATTCGATCTAATGTTGAAGGATTTGCATTTTAATTCGACCCATCACGTGTAACATGATAAGAAAGTTCTTTCATCATTAAATTATTCATATGTGTTTTTTCGAGTGGGGCCGGACTTTAGGGCCCATCACATGTAACATGATGAGAAACCATGACTTAGAGAGAAGAGCTAGCCCATGAAGACCATAAAAGCAAGTCAAGAACCTATAGGTCGAAAGTAGAGAAAAAAGGACATGATAACTTATAATAATTGAGGACATGATAGCATGGTAACTCCTTTCGATTGGATCCTTGATCGACATTACTCTAATTATTGAGTCCAATCAAATTATAAAATTTTCATAACTTTGGACTAACAATAATATAATTAGACCATTTAAGGAGAAAGGAAGGGGGGGGGGGGATTCAAAAGTAGGTGAAAAAGTTAAGATGATTTCATGATCAATGCCCGCCGCATGATTAAGACAAATTGATTGGAAAAAAGAAAACTGGGGCAAATCAAAGATAAAGCTGACGTTGATTTGTTCTTTTATGAGGGATTTCATGCATTCATACCTTCATGAGTGTTTTAGGGGTTGAAGACTTGGTGAGCAAAAGCAGAGGAAGCCCCACATAAAAATGAGACGCACTCCTTTCGAAATGTGAAAAAGTTAAGAGGACTTCATGATCAATGCCCTCCACATGACTAAGACAAATTGATTGGAAAAAAGAAAACCGGGGCAAATCAAAGATAAAGCTAAGGTTGATTTTGTTCTTTATGAGGATTTCATGTGTTCATACCTTCATGAGTGTTTTAGGGGTTGAAGACTTAGTGAGCAAAAGCAGAGGAAGACCCGCACGAGATGAGTCACACTCCTTTCTAAATGGGAAAAAGTGAAGAAGACTTCATTATCAACGCCCTCCACATGATTAAGACAAATTAATTGGAAAAAAGAAAATTGGGGCAAATCAAAGATAAAGCTGATGTTGATTTTGTTCTCTATGAGGATTTCATGCGTTTATACCTTCACGAGTGTTTTAGGGGTGAAGACTTGGTGAGCAAAAACAGAGGAAGACCCACACAAGATGAGCTGCACTCCTTTCAAAATTTGATCTCTTTTAAATTGATTTCAAACTAAAAATTTCACAGAAAAAAAAAAAAAGGAATTATGTGGGAAGAGGAAGCCCCATTGAGCCAGAAGACGTGAGACTTGCAAGGAGCATCTACTTGATTTTAAAGAACTGGAAGAGTGCCATTAACCATATACTGAAATTATGAAAACATTGCATGTAAATTCGCATATCATTATTTGTATATTGAGAAAATTTCGAACCTTTCGGGTTAAGAGAAAGAAAAAGTGTGTCCATCGCAAAATGTAGATGAAGTAAAGAATAAAAAGTAAATGTCTATTTATGTGGTTTTAATTAAACTACGTGGTACTCGTATGGACATTACAATTGCACGTGTATTTAACTTCAAGGTGTTGGTTAAGTGATTCCGTTGGTGCTGAGTTACTTTCGGAGATCTGAATGCTTACGAAACACTATCTACTCATTTATTCTGTCCGCGAAGATAATCAGAGTCACTGGAATAATAGAGAAGAAACTGACATCAAAGTTCTATTATGTCTCAATCATGATTTTCTACACCATAAGGCGAAATCGGGGAGTCCCACGCTTCCCTAATTTCCTCCTAAATGGTCTGAATTAAATCTCCAAATTTCCCAATCAAACTGATTAAAAAAGGAAAAGATTTGAACTCACAATGAGGCCCCATTTGCAAAGAATTGGGCATTTGTTGTGCATCTGAAGTGGGATTGATTGGTTTGGCTTTGAGTCACCTGTAGCTATGCTCTGCAATGGCGTAAAAAATTATTCTCATTTGCCCAATCTTGCATAGCCGGCTTAGTTTTCGTCGCTGCTGCCACTGTTCCTATGGTTGATCTTTTTTGGAGTCAAATTTGGAAAAAGACTATAATCCAATTTGTCTTCTCGACATTATGTTCGGCATATATATGTGCAGGTCCTGAAAAGGCTGCTAATCCAAACTGCACTTGAAATTTGTGCTTGGTGAAGACTATCCGGAAATGGATAATGTGAGATTGCCAAAAAAATAAAAAAAATTGTAAAAAGGACGACCGATATCTACATCATTTATTTTCGATCAAAATTGGCTCGAATGATAAAATTGGCATCTCATTAAAAAGATTTTAGATTATATTGACCAAATTAAAATATTTAAAATTAAATTGATAAAAATGTAATAAATTTAGAACTTTTAAATAATATCCGCTCAAAAATGTGTCAGTGTATGAGTTTTAGTCTTTCCTTTGCTGTGAATGTTTGACGGGTGACTACGCTCAGAGGTCCAAAAACATCCAACGGGAAGGGGGTCGAATAGCTGGGTACAAGTTATGCTTGGTATGGGGTCCATTCATATACAACCTTTTTGTTGCCAGGAACCTCGTATGGGATTGTTGAGAGAAGACATGATTCCTAAATGCTGTAACAGGAAATAATTGACACTGGATGATGAAGAAACGATAAGCCATCGGCTATCACAAGTGTCTAAGTGGCATCTTTTTTCCCCCCAAAAGGAAACTTACATTTATTACAAAAATGATACCTAAAAAGACTCATAAAAAATCTCAGAAATCACCATAACAAAGCAAGCCCGTAGACTTTCAAAACAAATCAAAATCCAGAAATTAAGGTATATTGTTAGAGCATGGTTAGCAAAGGAGAACATATGCTTGTCCTTCAAGAACATATTTGTGATTGCATGTAAGCAAAAAAATCGGCAGTTGATCACTGAATCACACATCGTCGTCAATGATGAGCACACCTCAGGATCTCCATTTGTAGCCATGACTTTGCCTTTTGGTAGTGTGCACTTAGGTTCAATATCCCCAACACCAAATGCGTTTTGCATAATTTCTTTTTTCCTTTAGATTGAAATTGAATTTTCACCTTCAATCTAAGGTGAGCATGCTTTTCTTTTCTTTTCTTTTCTGTTCTGTTTTTTGGAGGAGAAATAAGGTGAGAATGCTCGAATGAAAATAACCGGGGAATTCTTGTACATCTGACAAGTGAAAAATAGGAAGTAAGTTATGGGTGTTTTAGACTTATCATCTTATCCTTTTTCCAGCTCCAACAATGCTTTGAGTCAAATTTTGTGGTTTTATTGCTATTTGACTTGACACAGAATTGAGTGCAATGGCGCAAAAGATGATTCATATGCCCAACCCTACTCAACTGGCTCAGTTGTTGTCGTTGTTGCTTCTTTCTTCTACGGTCGGTCTTTCCGGAGTCAAATTTGGAAAAATTATAATTTTCTTCTAGACATTATGTTTGCATAAATTTTATAATGGATGATGCAGAAATAAACCATTGGCAATCACACGGGTTTTCAGTAGTATCCATGGAGATGAATGCATGTTTTCCTTTTTTTTTTTTTTTTTTTTTTTTTTTTCGGGTGGCTTGAGGGATTCGTTCCTCTCTTGCATGCTCCTTTTATTCGTCTTTCGCAATGAAAAAACTTGGAACTTGAAAGAGCTTTGGTTTCTAATTTGAGAAGCAAATGACAGGTTTCAACCGGAGTCGAACCGCGAAGTAGTGGGTTTTCATTTGACGCTTTCTTCAGGTATTTCCAGCAAGCAATCACTCTCCTATTTCTTGAAATGAGAACACTGTAAAAGATCAGAGTTGGATGAAGAAAAATTACGTCTTCTATTGTTCTTGCAGATGGGCACATTGCAACATTATAGATTTAAGTTTCATGTGATCTTAATAAGGAAGGTCGCGATTTTTCATTTTTCAAGCTAACGGTGAAGGGATGCACGGCTTTCCAGTTCTCCTTTTCTTTTAAATAATGTAATAATAAGAATTGGCCAAGAAGAAAGCCTTAATCATCTTTTCCGTCTTTTGAAGTTTTTTCCGATCAACATATTACTTTTTTTTTTCCACAGAGATCTATAAAGAAGAAAGTCATTAACCACTGTTGAAACTCAATCATCCAGACCAATTCATATGAAAGAGATCAATTCTGAAATTTATCATTCGATGTGTTGACACTTGAGATTTACTAAATGTTTTCATCTATCGAAAGACTTTATTTTATGGTGTATGGAGGAAAAAATTTAATCATATATATATTATTGTTTGAAGTCTCTTTTTAATGTCGTGTCCTTGTCTCTGCTTTTGCATCCAATATTTTATAAGAAAAAGCTGAGATAGTCATTGGATAATCGTATATTTTCACATCTTTATGGTTATATATAAACATTATAGTAAAACTCGTTTGATTATGAGCTACGACTTTTTTCAATGAATTGTAAAGGTAGAGGTGATCCGTGCTCCGATTAAGGCGTCCAGCCTAAATTTTCACCAAAGTTCCTTCATCATAAAAGTATGCTTTATGTAAATATTCAAGTGAGACATGACATTATTCTGGCCCATCATGTGTAACACGAGGAGAGTCCATGACTCACAAGTGAAGACCAGAAAAAGTAAGTCGGGAATTTATCGGTTAAAAAAAGAAGTAATAATCAAAGTGGGCTCCTGACGAGAAATTACTTGATAAATGAGCAAATGTGATCTTCTCAATGGTATGACATTCATCATGATGATTTATTCTGGCAATGGCTCGATGAAACCACTATATAAGAAAGATTATGTTTAGTAACTGGTTAAAGCATATAAAGAACCTATATGGGAACCAATTATATTTCATAATTTTTGACTGAACCGAATTCAATTCGTACAAATATTAGGTTGAACTGCTGCCCTTGTAAGGACAGAAGATCCTATAGTCTGGAAATGAGAAGGAAAGCTATAATGTGTGGCCCCGTGCTTGCATCATCATTCCTCAATGATATCGACTATCACTCTCATAGACTCGCGTCGATTGAAGACACAAGCAAATCAATAACTTGGGGTTTGAGTAGACTAACACTTAAGTTGATCATTTTTCCACAAATTTGCTTGACTAACCAGGTCAATTTTAATGAAGACTTGGAAAAGTAAGTGGAGCATGGATATTGAAAAATGATCAAGATCCCAAAAATGCCCTCTCTGTCAAAAAAGCAAGATAACAAATATGATTGAGATTCATCATTTTGTACTGTTTACTCATCATTCCCATATTTTTGAATGTGTGCTAAAATAAATAAAAAATAAAAAAGGAAAGATTTATCTCACAATATATTGTCAATGCGAAAAAAAAAAAAAAATTCTTCACAAAAAGGCCCAATTTACCCCTTCATTCGATGGCACTTAAAGCCTATAAGTGAAGTAACCTTTTTGCAAAAGCAACTTGGACGACAGATTCACTAGAGAAAATCTTACTGCGCCCCTACTTAAAAGAGAATGTGAAAATACAATGAATCTTGCTAATAAGAGTCTCGAGACACTTGTTAAACACGTTTAATGCAAAAAAATCGATTTTCAAATATTAATACCTTCAATCATTTTTCAAATGTAATCCAAACACCATAAAATATTTTCAATCACGGATCACTTAACAAAGAAAAACTAACCGTTTTCCCGGAAAAGGGTTTCCCTGAAAACATTTTTCAAAAACATTACGTTTTTCGTGAAACAAACACACCTTTAGTGAAGTTTCTTGTTTTAGTAAATGGTTTCGAACGTGATGGAGTTTAATTGAAATCGCTTTGCCAGTTAATGAAGGTTATATATTTATTTTATGAAGTTTCATCTAGTTCATAGATGCTAAAAAGTTCTATTAAAATTTTACTAAAATTAAGGGCACTTAATTCCATCAATTGTCTAGGGTTCTACTTCCATGAACAGATGTTCTCTAACCAATCATTTATCACAAAAACTAAACCAAATGAAAAACGATTTATAAAAATAGTTAAAAAAAAAAAAAAAAAAGAAAAAAAAAAGAAATTGGCCACGCCATTCCTTGGAAATTCTTCATTCTTCAAGGAAGACCTTTGAGGATCCAACCTTTCTTGTGATCCTTCGTGTTCAAACTTCAAGTAGCTTTGAATGTGCAGATATACATTGAAATTCGTCTTTCCAGATGCTTATGGCATCTCCATTGAGATGCATATACATGGAGGAGAAACTTTTCAAGCTCATCCATTTAAAAATTGGGCTCCTTGCTTGATGAAATTCAGTGGACGAAGACGAGAGAAAACGTTTCCAGTTAAAAATATCAAAACCGAAAATAATCTCCACTCAGTCCGTCGGAAGCAATTGAATTGTTGAAATATCGACATAATAATAAAGCAGGAAAGAGATTTATTTATTTCAATAGCTTCTTTAGTGAAGATTATAGTAATCTATTTATAAATTTTATAAAGTGACTATCTGAAATAACAAAATATTACACATATCAATGACGATCAATGAAAACCATTCAATGATATGCATAATCAAATTAACATAGCGCACAATTATGAGAGATATACAAAACCAATGGAGATTTAAAGAATCTACTTTATATAAAGACATAGAAGAAGTCAATTGCAGGTTGATGCCTTAGTGAATATATTAGCAGTCTTATCAACCAAAGAAGTGGAGACAAGATGCACAATGTCATGAAGCACGTGATAACACGTGAAATGATAGTCTCTTTCGATATGTTTGGTGCTTTCATAAAAAAACATTATTATATGCTGTTTGGATCCAATTGTCATAATAAATAAGTATTCCGATGTTAAGATGACACCTATATGTCCTTTAATAACCATTACAAATACAGTAATTTTGATGTTGCATTAGCAAAAGCATGATATTCAGCTTTCATGCTAGATGAAGCGACGATGGTCTATTTATTGTTATGCTATAAGATAAGTGAGTTACTTAGAAAGAAGCAGTAGCTTGTAGTGAAGTAATAATCAAGAGGGTCTCCTGCCCAATGAGCGTCAAATTTAGTTAAAAAGATTGAACCAAAAAATGATCTCTACTCAGTCCATTGAAAGTAGGTAAATCACTTAGTTCAACGGAAGAACCGCTACATGAATAATGGGTAAGGGAGTCTGTCTCGGGAAATAAACTACGAATCCATTAAGGCTCCCTTCATTTCGTGAAACACAATTTCCATAAAAAGTATTTTTTGGATTTTCCGACATTCCTTTCCTGAAGAATGAACTAATCGGGGAAAACATTTTCCATCAGCAAAAAAGAGTTTTCTAAAATAGAGAAAAAAATTTCCACTTTTCAAGATGAAGAAAACATTTTTCTTACTCATTTTCTCTTATCTCATACCTATGTTAACATTTTCATAATTTTTCTGAAAAAAATCAAATTTTTAATTATTTTTCTTTACTTTTTCTTATTTTTCTCTTTCGAGCTCGAGACTCATTGGAATTTGGTGAGCCTTAAGCTCACCTACGGCCAATCGCTGGCCATCACCATGGTTGATCAAGGAAGAAGAATATAAAAAGAAAGAAAAGAAAAAGAAAAATAAAAAATAATTTAAAAATCGATTTTAAGAAATAAAAAAAAAATTATTGAAAAAGAGTGCATGGAGGAAAAAATTTTCCTTACCAAATAAGAGAAAATATTTTATAATTCATTTTCAAATTTTAGCTACAAACTACAAAATATGGCTACCTTCTTGAAAAATGGCTTCCTAGAAAATAATTTCTAGAAATGCTACATTTTTCGTGAAACAAATGGAATCTTAATTGAAAAATGATTGTTTGACATAGCCTAGAGCTAGGTCTCTCTATCCATTGGGCAACCGGGAATGCAACCCTAAAGTGCCATTATTATTATTTTGCCCCCAATTTCAAATGAAAGTAAGCCTTCTATTTATTTTAGGGAAAATTCCAAAAAAGAGGCTCGAAGTGTTCTTATTTTCTCAAATAAGAGTTCGAAGTGAACCTTATTTCAAATAAACGCCTGAAGTGCTATCATTTTATCAAATAAGAGATTGAAGTGAATATTGTTTTAAATAAGGGCCTGAAATGGCTATGCCAATTTCAAATAATAGCCTAAAGTAATTATGTCCGTTTCAAATAAAAACTCTCTTCTTCTTTTTCTCTTCCTTTTTTTTTTTTTTTTTTTTTTTTTCTCTCCTTTTTCTAGTTCTTCTTCTTTATCTTCGCCAGTGGCCGAAGGGTTGGGTGAGGGTTGCCCTTACCTGATTCGATGAGCGCTACCCATGTCGGCCACAAATGAGGAACGGCCTCACTTGGGCGAGTACACCCTTACCCTGGGGGAGGCTGCCCTTTGAGGCCATTTGCAAGGGCTTGGCGACCTCATCGGCCACGAGCAAGGGTGGCCTCGCTCACAACCGGCAAGGGCTTGCAGGCCCTTGTCGGCCATTCCTAGTGGCCAGCAAGATCGTTGACCCCTTGCAACGAAAAGAAGAAAAAAAAAAAGAAAATTGGATGAAAACTCCTTGACCAATTGGAAAATTTAGCCAGCCAACAACCGTCGAAGTCAAGCCCTTAGTTGAAACGACAATGGCTACATCAGAGTCTTATTTAAAACAACCAATGCCACTTCAAGTTTTTATTTGAAACAATGTCTATTTCGAGTCTTTATTTGAGAAAATGAGGCACTTCAAGCCCTTTTTTGAAATTTTTTCTTTATTTTATTTTAGGTTGCAATTCTTGCCCGTGGACTGAACTAAAATATACTCTTTTTCTCTCTCTTTTTTTTTCCACTTAAAAAAGCCGCTTGATCAAATATGATTTATCTTGAGCAAATGCACCTTGAATCAAGGGGGAAATGACTTCGCATTTCTTCAGAAGTCTTCCAAACGCAAGTGCTCATTTCAACATTTGCATCAAGATTTCTAACGTTTCTGTTTCGAAAAACTATAGTTACTGCAATTTTTCTTTTCGTTTTTTATTTTAAAAAAAAAAAGTCAAAGCCACACGGTGCATCACGTTGACCCATCATCAGTCAATGCATGCCGATCGGTAGGCGCTGTCCATGTCCCGACCTCATCGTCACAAGCGAAGAATGTAAACCAAGCGATCAACCATCGATCTTCGAAGGAGAAGACTTCACAGATTGGCGCTTCTTCCGTCGGCGATCGTCTTCACTTCCTCTCCAATCGCTTCCGGCTTCTCCTGGCACCCTGAAATTTCCCCATGGCGACGGCGCTTGTCGGCGGAGCATTTCTCTCGGCTTTCCTCCAGGTGCTCTTCGACCGGATGGCCTCCCGCGAGGTCGTCGACTTCTTCCGGTCGCGCAAGCTCGGCAAGGGGAGGCTGCTGCAGAAGCTGGAGGTCGCCCTCCGGTCCGCGAACGCCGTGCTGGACGACGCGGAGGAGAAGCAGATGACCAACGACTCCGTCAGGAAGTGGCTCGACGAGCTCAAGGACGCCGTGTACGACGCCGACGACCTGTTCGACGGGATCGCCGCAGAGGATCTGGAGCGAGAAGCCGGGTTCGAGCCTCGGGCCCTCGCTTGTAAGGTCTGCAACTTCGCTTCGGACGCTTGTTCGAGTGGACTAGGGGATAAGTTAGAGAAGGTTCTGGAGAGACTGGAGAGCGTGGTTAAGCAGAGAGAAGTGCTGGGCCTAAGGGAAGGTATTCGCGAGAGGACGCCTAGAGCTTTGCCGACCACTTCGTTGGTCGAGGAATCGGGAGTTTTCGGGAGGGAGAAGGACAGGAAGGCGGTGATCGAGTTGCTCTTGTCGGATCGGGGCGAAAAGAACACCAGCGTGATGGCCATAGTTGGGATGGGTGGTGTTGGGAAGACCACGCTGTCCCAGCTCGTGTTCAACGATAGTGCGGTGAAGGGGAGTTTCGAGTTGAGGTCGTGGGTTTGCGTGTCCCACCAATTCGACATCTGCAAGCTGACGGCGACGGCTCTCGAGGAATTCTCCTCTTCCAAGAAGGAGACGGAAAATCTCGACCAGCTTCAGCTCCAACTGAAGAACTTCTTGACAGGGAAGAAATTCCTATTGCTGTTGGATGATGTTTGGAATGAGGACTCAAATATTTGGAATGCGTTCCTAGTTCCTTTTAGCTATGGAGCAAGAGGCAGCAAAATCATCGTGACAACAAGAAATGAGGGCGTCACATTGGTTGCTCGTGCCTTCTCGACATACTATTTACAGAAGTTACAAGACAAGGAATGTTGGGACTTGTTCGCACAACATGCATTTGAAGAGCATAACTTCGAGGCGCGCATGAGACTTGAAGATATCGGGCAAAGAATTGTAAAGAGATGTGATGGATTGCCTCTTGCGCTGAAGACTATAGGTAGCTTGTTACGCTATGAGTCTGATATCAGGAAGTGGGAAATAATTGCAGAGAGTGATATTTGGGATTTGGCACCTGGAAAGAATGAAATTCTCCCTGCGTTGTTGTTAAGTTATCATTACCTTCCTCCACAACTGAAACGATGTTTTGCCTATTGTTCAATCTTCCCAAAGGATTGTAGATATGAAAAGGACCAACTGATCTTACTTTGGATTGCTGAGGGCTTGATAAAACAACCTAAGGATAGCAGGACATTAGAGGAAGTAGGTGATCAGTGCTTCTGTGATCTAGTGTCTAGATCTTTGCTTCATAGAGTAAGCGAGGTCGAATCAAGTTTCTGGATGCATGAACTGGTCAATGACTTAGCAAGATACGTAGCTGGTCGATCTTTTTATAGCTTGGACGGAGTAAATGCATACCAGGTGTCCTCAAGCACTCACCATTTGTCATTTGTAAGAACTCGTTATGATGTGGCTTCTAGATTCAAAATGTTAGCCGGGGCAATGAATTTGCATACTTTCCTGCCACTAAACGTGGATCATGTGACATCTAACAAGTACTTTTTCTTGACTGATGAGGTATTGCATGTTTTGTTGCCGACCCTACGTTGGTTAAGGGTGCTATCTTTGTCTCATTATCAGAAAATCTCTACATTGCCCACTTCAATTGGATGTTTGAGGCATCTGCGCTATTTGAATCTCTCCTATAATAGAAGTCTAAGCAGATTGCCTGATTCAATTACTGCTCTATACAACTTGCAAACCTTAATTCTTGCTTATTGGCAGTCTCTCATTGAGTTACCAAGCAACATGGGTAGCCTAACCTGTCTGCGTCATCTTGATATAAGGGAGACATTCCTGAAGAGAATGCCATTGGGGATGAGCAGACTGAAGAATTTACAGACATTAACTAATTTCGTGGTGGCTGAAAATGGTGGGACTAGGGTTAGGGAACTAGGGGAGCTTGGGAATCTTATGGGTACACTCTCCATACAGGGTTTGCAGAATGTTGACAGTTACCGAGATGCCGAGATAGTCAATTTGCAGGGAAAAAGGTACTTGAAAAAGTTAGTACTGGAATGGGGTTCCGATAACAATATTACGCAACAAAATTGCTTAAATGTATTGGACAAGCTGCAACCTCATTGTAACTTGAGAGAGCTTATCATTATATCCTATAGTGGTAAGTCATTTTCCAATTGGCTGGGACATGGTTCATTCCCTAATATGTCAGTCGTGTGTCTTGAATCTTGCAAGCACTGTGTGTCATTGCCTCCTTTAGGACAGCTACCATCTCTGGAGAAGTTCATAATCAAAGGATTTGATGGAGTTACAAGTGTGGGTACTAAATTCAATGGTAGTAACTGTATGCTTTTTCAGTCACTTAAGTACTTGGAATTTGCTGGCATGTGCAGCTGGAAAGAGTGGGCTTCTTTTGCAATAGAGACAGGTGTTCTTGCCTTTGCACATCTGCAGGAGCTTTGTATTAGAAATTGCCCCGAGTTGAGTGGAGGTTTACCCAGCCATCTTCCTTCTCTATCAGCCTTGTCCATTGGAAAGTGTCCACAGCTAACGTCTTCTCTACCATTTGCACCACTTCTCCATAAGATCAATTTGGATGATTGTGGACAGGTTTCTGGAGTTGAGCCTCTCCTAAATGGCACTGAGTTACAAGATGTGGAAATCAAGAATCTTTCCACCCTTCCCTTGAGGTTTCTTCCTCCTACCATGACAAGACTCAATCTTGAAGACAATCATGAAATAGAGTTGTCAATACACAGATGCCATGAATCTCTCCAATATCTAAACTTGAAGCAGAGCTGCGATTCACTTATATGCTTTCCTCTAGAAATTTTCCCCTCACTTAAGAATATTCAGTTAAAGGCGATTCAAAATTTGGAACATCTTGCAAATTCAAACGGTTCTCCACTTCTTCTCCATTCGATGAACATTAGTGATTGCCCTGAATTTAGATCTTTCCCTGCGGGAGGATTGGCTGCCCCATGCCTCACTTCATTAGAGTTGAATGACTGTCATCATCTAAAGTATCTGCCAGAAAACATGCAGGCTCTCCTTCCTTCGCTTCGGTCACTGAAAATATCTTCATGTCCACAACTCGAGTCATTTCCCGAGCAGGGTTTACCCTCCAAGCTGGTCGCGCTTTCACTCTCTAATTGTGACAAGCTCATCACTGGCCGCAAGGATTGGGGTCTTCAATCACTATGCTCTCTTAAAACTTTTGTCATTGAGCGGGAGAAAAATATGGAGTCATTTCCTGAGATAGGGCTTCTGCCAAGCTCTCTTACCTCTCTGTATATCTTTGACTTTGAGAATCTGACATCCCTGAACTCCGAAGGGCTTCATAGCCTTGAGCTCCCTTGAAAAATTGTTCATTGGAGAATGTCCTAAGCTCCATTCCTTCCCAAAAGAGGGACAAATTCTGCCTGCTTCTTTTACCACTCTGTTGATTTATGATATGGGTCTAAAATCACTGGATAACTTAGGGCTCCGCCACCTCACTTGTCTCGAAAACTTTCACATAATTGGCTGCCGAAGTCTTCGATCCATGCCAGCAGAGGGCTTGTCATCCTCCCTTTCCAATCTATTTATCTATAGGTGTCCTTTTCTGGAGAAAAGATGCCAACGCAAGAAAGGGAAAGATTGGCCCCTAGTTTCTCACATTCGCAGCATCGTGATTGAAGATGTGCTCATCACATGATCGAATATCTTGCTTTACAAGCCCTGCTTTTACCAAGATATCACTAGGGTATCTCTCTTGACCCTACACTAAGTAAGCCATTTATTTATTCACAACATGCTTCAGTCGCTCTGTGGTCAAGCAGCACCATCTGGCTGTATTTGCCGCAAGCTACTCTGGTAACACTCCACAATGGAGATTATTTGTAGTTTCACTGGCTTTCCATTCTTGTTCCTACTATCGGGCTGCATGATTTGTTTATTGGTTGCCGAGTTATTTAGCTGGATCATCTGCTTTTCCCCTTCTCCATTCTCTCTATATAAATCACACTCCATACTTCAGCTGAGCATCTGTCACGGTCTTTATACTCTCAACTGGAAATGATAATTTCATTGTTACTTTTTGTCATCATCAGGTTATTTCAGCTTTAAGATCTCACTCATATTACGATTGTCAATACCTACAAATGCCAACTCATGGAACTGTTTGTGCATGAGCTAACTAATGTAAATAGAGCAAAGAGATCCGTGGCCATCTGAAGAAGGCCTAGCCTTGATTAGGCTATCCAGATGAAATTATTTTTTCACAAACCCTGTGGCACGTCCTCAAGTTATAGGGAGAGTAAATTTGCTCTTATTGACAGATGCTTTCTGTCGTCTAAAGCCTTATAATATTGCAAGGGAGACATAAATTCTTAAGGACAGGCATGACTCATGACTGACCTCTATTCCACTTGCCAGAACAGTGTGGTATCGTGGGTGTAGTATATTTCTGTTTGCTTTGTATTTTTATTTGATTTCAGCTTAACATCACTCTAATGTTGTGCAGTTTAACAATTTCCCTGCTCACACGTGGAATTCTGATCCATAGAATGTGAAAATTGAACAGTTTAATAGATGCAAGTGACCCGGCATTTTGTAGTGGCATATCCACTTTTGTCACTAATTATATCATGACATCAACTAAATCCAAACTGAAGGACTAAAAATGCAATTCGATCAAAATATATGGACCTATTGTAATTTACCCTATTTTGAGAGAATATCGTTACTTTCGAGGGAACTTAAGCGGTTTTATGTGCACTAACTTTTGAGGAGCTTTTGTGGATGGAGATAAAGCTGGAAATGTATTGCTAGCTTTTAGCTTGATTTGAGTATCCTTTAGTTGTTGATACTTGTCTTTCAATCATCGCAAGCAGAGTGCTTCTAGATGGGGCTAGACTAACTATTGTTCCAAAAATACATGATGCATACATGGTTGGCGAGATGTACGTATAAGTTATGTTAGAAAAAGTCCAATGACGTGGGATTGTTATGGTGTGGAATAGTTAATATCTTAGTTGCCAAAAACTCATTGCATTAAGTTTTTGAGTAAAAGTGGTCTAACTGGATATGTTAAAAGGCTTGGACTTTAGCTCTCTCTTGGCTTCTGCTATGTGCTCCCAAGCCGATTGTTGATTGGTGGCAACGTGTTGGTGCAAAAGTATACTTGGATTAAGGGGGAAGTATATTTAACATTGAGCTCACACGTAAGAGGAGATAATAATTGATGTGATGTGGAGTAGTTAATATATCCTAGTTGGCTCATGATTCATAGATTTAAGCTTTTGAGCATACATTAGTCCAACTATATTTGTTGACAGGTTGAACTTGGGTTTTCTCTTGGCGATCTCCTATGTAATGATATTGGGTTTCTACTAACTTTACCAATAGTGGATGTCGGATGCAGCTTTGGATGGACCTATTCTTCTCCCACGATATCGAGATAGTTTTAGTAACAGGGTTGTGGTAAGGAAAAAAAACGGTGCTAAGTCTTCACAAGACAAGTGGATTATGAGGATTGGGAGCAGCATAGGCAATGAGATGGTGGAAATCGGCAAGGAAAACAAATCCATTTTTCACGCGGTTAGCAAGCCAAGTGATTGACTCTTGGAAACGAAAGAATCGTGGTCAATTTAGAAGTTTCGAATTTCATTGTTGGTTTGCAGCTTGCCAGAAATTGTTTTTCAATGAGCGCAAGTGCAAGAGAGGCACTCCTCCAATGCGATTGCAACGTTTAGTGTAACACAGCGACACGCCATGTGAGAAGTACTTGCCTAATGGTTTGGCTGAATTGTTGTTTTTGCAAGCTAATACTTGTCGTAGTGGAGAAACAACAAACCATTCAAGGTGAAACGGAGCCAACGCATGATCTGTAGTTGTACATCCCAGGTGTTCAATGTTGTAGCATTGGAAGCAAGGATCATATCTGAAACTGATGATGGGCATGAGATGAGTGGGTTATGGAGAGATTGTTTGATATAACTTTTCGATGGTAGCTGTGACCGTAAAACTGGATGCTTATGCTTTTGCAAGGTAACATCTCAAAGCT
Organism: Eucalyptus sp. ANBG9806169; assembly: GCA_014182395.1. Classification (NCBI taxonomy): domain Eukaryota; kingdom Viridiplantae; phylum Streptophyta; class Magnoliopsida; order Myrtales; family Myrtaceae; genus Eucalyptus; species Eucalyptus sp. ANBG9806169. The sequence continues at coordinate 23,879,518 of CM024583.1, forward strand.
ATCATCTGGAACCATGAAGCTGTCCGTCTAGCTTTTAGACGCTATGTGTTACCAAATGATTGCAACTATGATTATACCAAACGGGCCTGAGTTGAGCTTCATAGCCTATACAGGATCAGGAGGGATTGGAGAATTGTGTCAGTGATACTTCTCTCTCTTTGGTTGAGTGGTTCATCTCTTCTTCAAAAGGACCTCTGATTCTCTAGGGGCAGACTTAAGCAAAGAGCGGAATTGACTCCTGCATGCAAGCGTGTACCAGTTTCGTGCTATACGAGGGTATAACATATGATGGATAAGTGAAATTTGGGGTCATGTACAAGTCTCACTTATTTATCACGTTCGAGGTGGAAGTCGTCATATGTACATCAAAAGTGGCTGTGTATGTATATATAAGGACAAGCATTCTGATTTGTATGTATCACATAATCGAGAAAGATGAATCAAATAACCTTCATTCCAACTTCAAAAGCTGTAAAGGCGTCATTTCTCGATATGGAGAACTAGTCTAGAAACCTTGTGGCTACGCGATATAGACAATTATTTTGAAATGATGTGGTGTATTATGCTAATCAACACTGGCACAACTAGCAGTGGATGCTGTTTCTGATTTAACTCCCACAAATTCGCTGAATGAGAAGGGGAGTTAAAGCATCTAAGACACAGAAAACTACCTAGCTTGCTAAATGATTTGGACATATAGAACAACAAGAATTGTGATCTTCATATCACTAGCGTTCATCCAACCAAAATAACAACAGCAACTTGGACGCAGATCAGGAAAAAAGACCTACTGCGAGACAAGATACAGGACACAAGTCATACCTCACAACAAAATATCTTCGGAGCAGTTAAAGAATAGCATCTCCTGGTCTTAACTCGTCCAACTGAGGAACAGCATAGCATGAACACTAGGCTAGACTCGTGCACAAGGAATGAAGCCGTGCATATGATTGTGCCACAAACAGAGCACAACAAGAAAACCACCTAATGACCCAACGGAACCTCAAAAAAAAAGATGGTTATGGGTACGTACAATCATGAGGCAAACTCCTATTGGATTGTTCAAAAATGTCCCTCTCGTTCAAACACAGTTCCATAGTTTACCACGTCACTTGATGAACAGCAATTTACAAACCAATCTGTATATCCTAGGTCCCCAGCATTACCGTGGAAGAAATGAAGAAATCGTATCCTGGCCCTAGCATGAAAAACTGAGAAATCCATATCCTACTGAAAGAAGCACGGGGATACAGCATAGCAACATGTCTTTGTCCACAAACTGCTAATATAGGTTTGTTACAACCATTCATCAACATGCAAATTTCACAAGCTAATGAGGGTGAAAAACGACACCCCCTTGTACAAAAAGAGAGCCAATCCAGTCATCAGACACGAAACCGACATTTTACCACTGCCGACAAGACGAAGTATGAACATCAGAGACATCGGACAATATTCATATCAACCACAGAGGTAAAGAGACTAAAATCCAAAGCGCTCGTTCCACATTTGCAACAGCTATCGATACATCAGCACTCAAACAGGTCTGCGGACGCCATTATGGGTTGTATCGGACATGGGATCTGCCAGGGCTTCATCAACGGGTCGGGTATCTCGGGAATATCAATCGCGAGCCCACTGACCGCCTCCGCGATCTCAAGCACCGAGTTCAAGGACCGGAGCCTGTCGGTAAGTTCCATGGCCCGGGCCCTGAGGACATTGTTCGCCGACTCGACCTCAGCATACTTCTGCGCAGCCGCATTGATACTCGCCACGAGCTGAGCGTTAGCCTGCTGCAGTTGCCCCACTTCTCCGACCGAATCCTCCAGCTGCTTCTGCCTCCTCATCCGGGAGCGCCTGGCGGATTCCCTGTTGAACTCCATCCTCTTCCTCTTCCTTTCATCATTGGCCACCCCACCGAGCCTCGGGTCGCCATCGGATCCCGAGCTTCCCTGACGCCGAACCGAACCCATTTTCGAGGGCCTTTCCCCGCGATCAATCAATCACTCGATTCAGAAAACGACCGATCAAAGGGTCTCCACGTGCCGGGAGTAAATTCGCTTTTGCTTCTCAGACAACGAATTCCGATGGAATCAAAGGGAGGTACGAATCGCGATCAATCGGAGAGAGAGAGACGGGCGTTCATGAGAAGACGTAGAACCAGTAGAGGAACACCACCGAGAAGGAGTGGACGATCCGCACCCGGAACATGAGGATCGCGTAGTTCATGACTCGGTTTCCCACATCTGAAAAACCCTAGACCATCTCCTCCAAGCCCTCAACCAGCAGCCCCCGATTCTCAGCCCACCGCAACGAAGGGATCGGGAAGATGGAGGCGACGCAGCGGAAAGATGGCAGAGAGAGAGAGAGAGAGAGAGAGAGAGAGAGAAGGGGAACGAATACTTAGCTGGCGGAGGCGGCGCGGCGGATGGCAGCGGAGCGCGTGAAGGAGAGAGAAAGTCGAGGAAGGTCGTAGAAGGAGGGGAGGAGGGGTTTATATAGAGGAGGCTCGCGGGCTTCGACTGGTCCGAAAGGAAAACGAATATTCCTTTTTGTGTGCAATTTCGCGGTTTAATTTTGCTAAGGCGTGTCCCGGTTGCCAATCGGCATTCACTTTAGGTAGTGTAAGTAATATTTCTTTCTTAAAAAAACTGAACTTACCTTTTTAACGAATCAATAAAAAAAGAAATATATATGAAATGCTTTTTAGGATTGAACGAATTTGAAAATCTATATCGGAGATGTGGAGGATTCTAGAGATTCTCTTTTGATTTTATCTTGTCGATGATGGTTTATTTTTTTTATCTTTTTATTTACCGATGGACAATTAATATCTGGCTTAAACTATTCATAAAATCTTTTTTCCTTTTTAGTGCTTGTGCTGTCCTTGCTTTACGCGACTGTGTAGCTACAATACCTGGGATAATGGATATTATTAAATTAAATTAGGGGGCAAAAGATGACGTCATGGCGCACGTCTAATGTCGCGTGGGGGATTGGTCGGATCTCATCGTCGTCGCGGTGGTTGGTGCTGCCCATGTAAATGTAATGCGCACGTTGTTTGGGACATTATTATCCAGCAGCATCACGCTTCACAGAGCAGGCAAAAACCGTGGGTTTGACCGGGTCAAACATCGGACGTCGGATCTTCTTGGGATGTAGGGGTGTGCAAAATACCTAAAGCCGCCGGACCGCCGGGAGCCGGGACCGGAACCGCCCGGAACCGGCGGTTCTTGAGGGAACCGTCCGGTTCCCGGTTCCATTTTTGGGAACCGGTGGGAACCGTCCGGTTCCTCATTCCATGGGCGGATCCACCCGCCCCGCCCACCGGGCCGGACCGGTTCCCTTTTAATATTAAAAAAAATTACTAAAACAAACCTGGAGTCTCACCGTCTCATCTCACTTCTCTTCATCTTCTACTCTTCAATTTACTGCGGTTGCCTCTCTCTCTCTGTCTCTTCCTCGGTTCCTCTCACCATTTCGATTCCTCCTTGAGCATCAACACTTCGTCCACCTCGCGCCGTGCGCCACCCGCCACACCTCTACTTCACCAACAAAGTGACCCGCGACGCCACAACTCGCCTCCGCGCCAACCACCGCGCCCGGCGGCGAGCACCCTTCGCCCGCTCACCCATCACCGCGATTGCCTTCGCTTCGCTCCATCCGAGCACCATCGTTGTTGCTTCTACTCCGGGCCCCTCTCTGCGGCAATCCGATGCTTTGTTGCAGCCCCTACGGCCGCGAAAAAGATGCTGTGAAGCCGAGGAAGGATGTTCTAGTTCAAGTCGCGGACAAGTGCTTCTCTACGGGATCGCTCGACGATTGACCGCATCTCTTATGAAAGCTTGCCACATCACTCAACATTCACTATTAAGCAACAAGTTACGGTTAAGCTATTCTTGCATCTCGTAACTTTCATATCTTTTACATGTTAATTTGGTCCTCCATGTCTCAAAGACTTATTAAATTTTGCGTTTTGTTCAATGTTATTTTGCGTCAAGATCGGTTCCATGGATCCACCCGGGAACCGGACCGGACCGGCGGTCCGGTTCCCGGTGGATCCATGCAACAAACGGGTGGATCCCGGTTCCAATTTTCGAACCGGTCCTTAGCGGGCGGTTCCCGGTTCTAGGTCGGGAACCGCCCGCCCTGACCATGCACCCCTAGATACATCCCCCCTTAGAATAATGCACTCGAGCGCCAAGTTGGGATAAGGAGAGATATTTATTTTAATGTTGTCTGTTTTGAGACATTAATTTCTCTATACGTTTTTATTTTCGGAACAAAGGATTTGCGCAATGGAAATTAGTCGGGATGTGTGAAATACGGGCTAAATCTTGGATTTCCGAAATTGAAATTGAATGAAAAGAAACACAAGTGATTCGGTGAAAGAGGGTAGCCGTTTGGAAATTGACGATAAAAATATGTAGGTCGGCTCTTAATTGGAAAATAGGGATGGAAATCAAAGTGGATACTATATTTGGTGATTGCAAGCATTGCATCATGAATTACTATTGGAAAAATGATCACCACAATTCATTTATTTCACAAGAAAATGAATGATTTGAAAAAATGGAACTTGATAAATGATACCCGCCACGAGTCCACGAGTAAGAGCTGACTATCGGCTCTCAAGGGGCAAACCTAGAACACTGTGCCCAAAATATTTCATATCAAGGCTAAAATTACATTGTATTGGCATGAGGCGTAACAAACTCGACATGCATAATATATGTAAGGTTGAATGACAAGAGATTTGTACTATTTTTTTTTTCTGGTCTGGTGAGATTTATAGTATGTTGGCTGATCATTAACACCACATCATCACTACCAAACGCAAGGCCTATCATTCGAACTGGATACATATGAAAAAATGCAACCCTTGGTCATAAATATTGGATACAATTTTGATGTCCCATTCAACAAATTAATCCATTCACATTGTGACATGTGTCATGCATTAGCCCACCTATCGGTCACCGTCTTCCCTCTCTCTCCCTCCTTCACCATCTCTCCTCTCTCCCCTCCCCCCTCCTTTTGGCCCTTTTTCCCTTCTCCAACATCAAGCCCGAGCCACCGCCATTATCGGCTGCAGTGAAGAGCACGCTCGGAGTCTCTGGCAACAAGCTTGCCGCCGATGGATCCTTATCCCTTTGCGCACCTCGCGATGGGAAACCTTGAGCCAAAGATCCCTATCGCTGCCAAGCTCGCCCACTCTGCCATCTGCCCATTGTCCTCTCCCCGCTCCTGTAATAGTTCCGTTAAATGGATGGGAGATGGCAAGAAATTTTGTAGAGCGAGAAAAGCTCGAGACTTTTTGTTTTTGGAATGATTATTTTTTAAGTGTGAATGTATGACGTGCCTGTGACACACCCGCATTGAGAAAATATCAAGTCAGAGCAAGATTTGATGAGAAATACTTCATTAAACCTTTTAAGTTGCATCCCAAAGATACTAAGGGGGGCGCGTGAAACATTTACATTAAATAGTTTCTGAACAGAAATGAATTTTTCTATTTTTATTTCTGGACGAGTTTACGAAAAAAAGCTTTGATAACGATAGAAAATTTCTTTTTTTCGAAATAGAAATTCGTTTGATAACGGAATAAAATTTCTATTTCTTAAAAGAAATTTTTCTTTTTTTGGAGCAAATGAGATGTACATTCTTACAAATTTCATATGCTTATGAAATCATTGACCCAAATACAAAGTATGGTTTTTTTTTTTTAAAAGTAAAGTCTCCCTTTTTTGCAAAAAAAAAAAAATACAAAGTAAGAGATGATATATCAAATTTTCTAAATTTTCACACAAAATTCTTTAGCATCCACGTAGATAGGTAATTACGGTCAAACAATATACTTATCAATAGTCTCCATACAATAGAAAAAAGAGATCAATATGCATTACTCTTGAGCATAATAGAAGGTTCCCAAAATTCTACTAGAATGAAGGCGGGCAACCATATTCTAATCACCTTCATGCTAGTGTGTCACGTTGATTGCCGCCACGGTTTACGATATCGAGCAATCGTTTTAGAAAGAAACACTAAGAAGTGTATTGGGTAATTTGCGGCAAATTTACAAAATCGGCGAATTTTACGAAGTGTAACAAGGACCATTACAAATAAGGGAAATCATCAAGAAAAACATCACATTACAAGAATTGAGATAGGAATCATCAAATACATTATCACAATACAAAAGCAAACATTGTAAATCCCCAAATACAAAATAATAGAAATACATTACAAAAATTAAAAACACGATTTCATGGAATCTCCGGCATATTATGATCCCTTGCCATCTTATTGGCAATATTCTTTCTAAGCATATTCATCTCAATTTCCTCCTCGCCGATGTATCACCTACAACCTCATCTTGTACAGATTCACATGAGTACTGGGATCTCCATATAAGGAAAAGTTTCTATCCCTGCTATCTTGATCACGGATGTAGTTATGAATAGCACAACATGCAATTACAACATGTGCTTGCTTTCGAATTGCAAATGCAAGCATGTGTTTCAAAATAAAAAATCGATTCTTTAATGCCGCAAATGATCTCTCAATGACATTCCTTAGTGAAGAATGCCTATAGTTGAACAACTCTCTTGCTGTTCTTGGTCGTCTTGCTCTACCCCTATACTCATTTAGTTGATACTGTTCGCGTCTAAAAGGAGTTAAGAATCCCGGAATTGATGCATAACCAGAATCTACAACATAGTATTTGCCTATAACAAAATATTCATATATTAGTAGTGATTTGTAAATACAATACAATCTTAAAGAAAATTGATAATTTTAGAACAAGTAAAAATACCTCGGTGGAGGTCGAGGAAATTCCAAGTGAGGAGTCTCGAGTGCTTCGATAACACCCGGCAATCGTTGGCAGATCCTTCCCAGCCAGCATACACAAAAGTGAATTTCATATCAAACGAACATACACACATCACATTTTGAGTAGTACCTCATTTTCGGCCTCTAAATGGAATTTGCTTCGATAAAGGTATAGAAGCATGAACATGAGTACCATCAATAGCGCCCACACAATCTGTCGTTTTATCAAAGACTAGTGTTATATAAGATTAGCAACAAAATGAAACCGATATTGTAAATGAATGTATGAAAATCTTACCTTGAAATAAAGTTTATGGTTGGGATCCATAAGAATCTCATTTGGGACCACATCAAATGAAGGCGGTACGATAATCTCTCTTGCAAATTCGAGAACTGCTAGCAACACTATAGTGAAGTATTTGCTAATAGTTTGTCCCGAACGTTGGAATCTCTCGCATAAAGTTCTATTCGAGTTCTTGTGACAAATCATAAATAAGAATATCCCAATTTGTTCATCTACCTTTATATATCGACTATCTTTCAGCCAACCTCTTGCCTTCATCAAATCACAAAGATTAAGAAAAACGTGTCTCTCCATTCTAAAAGATTCATATATTCTATCTGAATGTCCTTGAAGAACCTCCATCATCCATTCGGGTCCTGACAATATGCTATCCCTAATAGGTTCTCTCGAATGCAAAGACATATCCACCGCAACCATGCTCAACCATGCTATCATAATATCGATATCAAAATCATCAAAGATTACTTCAACCGATTCACCTGTTGCTACTTGATCACTACACATGCTACTTTCATCCTCCTCCATATTACCTATGCCTTCACATGCAAAAAAAAAAAAAGAAAGAAGATAAACACAATATATAAGTAAGGAATCTAATAATAATCAACAATAGCCACAAAGTTTTCATAATTGCATTATAAAAAGACCAAAGTATCTCAAATACATAAGTCATAGAGTGAAATTAAACAAAATATATAAATCCATAGCATACTATTCAACATATGTTTAAAGAGATTCAAGAAATCCACGTCTCCTTTCAGGTAGCATTGTGATAAAAGCCTCTCTCCAACTGGCATGAACATTGATTAGTCCACAGCTTTGTTGTAAATATTCTGCTCTTAATCAGGCATATTATTTAAGACGGCAACCACGGCCGGGCTCTTGGGAGTAGGGGTCTGCAGTTGATGGGGCATCTGAGGTCACGAGCTACTTGTTGATTGAGCCGTCCCGATTTTAATCATTTCTTGAATGGCTTTGCGAGTGTCACTAACATCAATTTGAACAAAGATCTGCTTAGAAATAGAAAATTTGATTTCTCCTCCATTTTCATTTCCGGAATGAAACCTATTCCGAAATGAAAATTTGATAAGCGTTATCAAAAACAGTTTACATTAAATTGATGCAAACATAAATAATTTTTATCACGCACTCCCCTAAAAGTTCAAAATATTGGGGCAAAAACAAGAGGAAATAGAAAGAAGTCAAATTTGTACTTATTTTTGAAAGCCCATACCCGTATGAAGCCCATCGATCCTCATCTTGGGCCGTGAGAGACCCACCGTTCACCCGACCCGACTTGATTTTCTTCCTCTCATGTTTTCCCGGGAAAACCCTTCTTCCCCTCTCTAGCTTTCTCCGGGAAAATTTTCCGATCCGTTGCAAACCTTTCATCATCTTCCGTTCTGTAACAGATCTCGACGACCTGCGAGGCTGCGATGGAGATTCGCATCGGAAGAGGCTACGCGTGGGCCATCGCCGCCGGATTCATGGCCGCTCGCCGCCATCTCCGCTAAGTTCTTCTCCTCCCAGGTAACCCAATCCATGATTGTCCCCCGCCGTTCTGCTTTGTCACTCGAGATTGCGCGATCGTTCCAGCTAATGCAAATCGAAATCTGGCGTGTGTGTTGGGCCGTGTCCCTAATGTATCTCCGGCCGAAGCACTCGACGTCGCGTGGCGCGATGTGAGCTGCGGCCGATAGCCGGTGCGCGGCGATACGTCCAATTTTTGGTTGTTTGAGGATTAGCGGGAGCTCTAATTGAGGAAAGGTCCTGCCAATTCTACTACTTCTGTGGAGAGTAGTTGGAGAGTAGTTGAATAGATTACCGAGAGGAAAGCTTGGAAGCTATCCGAGCAGCCTGTCGTGGCAATCGGTTGACGCCTGCTCAGTAGCAGAGGAGAGTTTCGCAAGTTGAGCGGACAAGCTTAGGAAATTCGTGCAAAATCTCAGTTTATGAGATGGGGATGCGGACAGAGATTTTTGGTGAAATTTAAAAGAAGATAGCATAGGAAATAGGAAACGCGCCGAACGCCTAGCAGGCAGGCCAGGCGGGGCGGGGTTGGGCATCCGGAGAACTCTGACTGGATATTTAGAAGGGATTACTATTGTACAAGCATCTTCTCGAATGTGAGCTTCGCAGACTGGGTTGTTATCTGTCAGGTTTATATCTTCACTGAGACGAAGAAGAATAGCAAAGAGAGAGAAAACAGAGAACGATTATTTACTGTTGCTCTTCTTTTCCCCAGTGGGTAAGCGCATCTGTTATTTGTGGTGTCATTAGCTGCGGATGTCAGCATTTCCTAGTCAACTCAGTCTGAGATCTGGTGCTTTTGCAGTGAGCTAGTTAAGTCCTACCATAAATGGAGTTCATTTGGTCGTATCTACCTTAAACGTTAAATCGTCATTCCCTGACACAATTATGGGAAAAGAACTAGACGTTTGATTCTCTTTGAAAAAAAATGTTTCAATGTCTGAGTCCAGTTAATTAGATTCCTAGGACTTGACGATGAGTGGTCACTGCACTGCACTAAAGCCTGTTATTTGACAGGAATCTTTTCCTCATGCTCCTCCTTTTCCTCCATTTCTTTTGACTGTAGGGGCAGATTGTTTAAAGATATTTTTCATGTATTTACTGATTATCTAAGATGCACAGTTAAGCATTTATTCTGTCATGATACATCATTCCGATGAATTTTCCCAGTAACTGTTGCCATTAGATGGGTGTTGTTAATAAATTGTGCAGTTCATGAACTCGGACATATTTTTCCTGGACTAACACCCAGACATCTGAATTTGTTAACAGGTCATTAAATATGGTTTTGTCATTCTGTTCAATGTTACAATGTGGGGATGTTATGTCAAGAGCCTAAAGAGTCTCTCGTCTCTTCAAGCCACAGTTACGAACTTTGCGACAAATTTCCTCACTTCTGGATTAGCTGGGTTCTTTTTGTTTGACGAGTCATTGAGATACCAGGTACTTTGATTAACTATTTTCCTGCCCTGTTCCGCAAAGTTATATACTTCAAGGTTTGATTTTTTATTGTGTTTAAAATAAGAGGCAAGCTCTTATTGTTACAGCCGGAGCTGTCAAAAGTATTTTTCACTGATACAAGTAATATCATGACTGCATTTAGTTCCCGAGAGATAAATTCTCTAAGGAATCGGAACTGGTTGTCTTGAAAGTCGCAAGTAGGCTAAAATTTAGAGTCGAGTTATGCAATAGATAACTTCTGAGTTTATTATCTCATGAATGCATTGAGGGTGATTATGCCATCATAAATGGGGAATAATAAAATGGAGGAGGGTTTTATATTTCAGATGAGAGCTTCTGAGATCGATATGGTTGCCAAGGAAAAGAGCTAGTTCGCTTCATGCAAACCTGCTGTTCAGGGATTCTGGCATAGTCTCCACCTTGCGATAAAGGCGTCGAGTACTTCCTAATTGCTGATAATGACTTGAGTTCTAGGTTTAATCATTGCCATCTTGACTCGCATTATGGTTGGGATATGGCTGTGATATGTTTGTGAAATTGTGATTGAAGGAGGCAATGATTTGAGATTCTCATTCCACTTAGTCTAAGAATGCAGATTTCACAAAATTCACATAAAGTCCTGTTCTTAGTGGTTTGCAGGTGCACTTTTCATAGTAATTGGTGTGCTAATTCTCAGCAAATCAAGTATTGAGGAGAAAAGTAGAGTTGATTGAAAGTTCTCAGTTTATGAGAGAGATACCATACGCCATGCTTGAAGGTTGCCCCCTTTTGCTACTGGCAACAGTTGCTCTGCTGCTCTGGTTTATGCTTTTCTTTCCCTTCTCCCTTTTAAGTGCCCGAACTGCCTGTTCTCATTTATCTTTTTGTGGATTTGCAGGTGACTTAGTAGAGATCAGTTCCATTCTTGTGCCACTCTCAAGGAAAGGAGAAAATGAAGTTGAGAATTGAGGATATAAAGGGTGTTTCCTTCCTGGCCGGTGATTCCGTTTGAACGATCACTACTTGTCGTGACTGGCAGCACCAAGGATGCTATGTTGTTAATGCCAGGATTGCTATGTTACTGTTAATGGTGACT